>JAYJMA010038328.1:0-11417 GCA_036873895.1 Parotocinclus cabessadecuia
AGCCTAGGGCGACAGTGGAAAGGAAAAACTCCCTAAAATGGTAGGAAGAAACCTCGGGAGGACCAAGACTCAACAGGAGACCCATCCTCCATGGGCGGCCTAGATGTTAATTAAATAAATACTAAATGTATATTAAATCATAGCAAAATTATTTTAAAATAAATAACAAAGTATTAATAGAATTTAAATTAGTAATAGAAAAATTATAAAATAATCTAAATTATAAAAGAAAATTGATTATATAATGAGTGCTTAGAGGGAGGTCCTTGGAGGAGGTCCATAGTCCAGTTCTATAGCTTTTAAGGGGGAAATCAATGTCAGAACAATGTTTTTTTTTCTTCAAAAAATAAACCAACCAAGGGTGTGTTTAGTTTTAGAATGTATAATTTGTGAAATTTTTAGAAAACCTGCAGTGAAAAGTTTAACCAAGGACAAACCGTAAATCTGACAAGGGTTTGTTTGCAATATAAAAATATTTCAATGTTAAAATGTTTAAATGTACCATTTTAAAAGTAGTTAAGCTAGAAGCAAAATATCTTTTTTCTATAATGACCCATTATTGTTTTGCATTAGGAAGAAAGTTTTCTTCATTTCCCACCACATTTTAATGGAGCCTGTCCTAGGGTGCATAGGGTACAGGTTTGCTGAGGAAGCATTGTGAGTCCCCACCTGGCACCACCTGGCACCGCTGAGACTCAAACCTGGGTCACTGTGGTGGTGGGGGCTAGAAAATTGCCATACTATAAAACTTGACTTTAGTATTACATTCCTTTACCTTAAAATGCTACCTGATTAATACACTGAACACCAAAAATAAGGAATATTCATTTAGAAGTATAAACTAATTTTCATGAGCAGTATATTTGCGTGATGTGTTTTCCTCAAAAAATATTTTCCCTGTCAAGCACTCATTTTCAGATTTGCATATTGGCATAAAAAATTTGACACTTTGTTGTGCAATGGAATGTGGTCTTACTTTTAACTAGTTTTAACTTATGATCGACTTGTCGCTTCATTTCTGTCCTTTAGTGTGTGTGTGTGTGTGTTTAAAAAAGGTAGAAAAAGGTTCAGACCTTCCACTGAAACGTTTTTACAGTTTACTTGCTTGCTGATTGAACCCTCTCTGCATACATACACAGCTCACATTCACACTCACACACTTCTACACACTTGCCTTACCAAACACAAAACAGACTTCAGCTGGGAACCATCAAACCGAACTGAGAGACCCCCAGTGTAATGACTTCCAGTCCACATGTTTGTGTGTGTGTGCGTGTGTAATGCAGTTGGGGGGGGCAGGCCCACTCTTATTCTGTCAGGCACCAGGCACTTCACTCACAGTCCTTCTAAAGGACCCCAGCTACAAGCCCCCTGCCAATAAAAACAAATTTTTACCTCATTCTTTTTGTAAGAAGGCAGGTTGAGGGAAAAGTAAAGTGGCAGGCGAGTAAAGTAGAAAGACGTTTTATTTAAGTAACAGTGGTGTTACTTCCGGAAGTACTACTTAAGTAAGTTAATAATACAAACAATCAATCAATGAAATAACTAGGTGACGTGAAGATTTAAAAAAAAAATTGTTACACTGATTTATTTTAAAACAACCCATAAGAACGACGATGATGAAATATAAACGTAGAGTAATAACATACTAGATAAAAAAATAAGGTCTTTTCCAATAAAAATACGGCGCATGGTAGATAGTAAACATGGGCAATGTTAACAGTTAGCATTATTAAACACATACATTAATAAACACAAACACATACACGCACACGCACGCACACGCACGCACACTAAGCTTGTGTAACGCTGAAAGTGTTTACATGAATAATCTAATAACTTCATGAACTGAGATGATGGCAAATAATTCAATTACAGTATATGCACTTTTGTAATATGATAAAGAGAAAGCTCAGAGTCAGTCAGTAATTAGATTCCATTCAGTCCCATCTCGAACAATAACCATGAAAAACAAAGTGTTTAAAGTCCTAATGAAATACCTTATAATTTATTGCGAATAAAATGGGTGTTTAAATCATAAACACTACATTTAGGCCTAAATAAGTTTCCAAAATATAATAATAATAATAATATGTTTAGTTATATAGTGCCTTTCTCCAGCCTAAACCCACTTTGCAATCATTTCCCACCACAATGAACATAATGAACATAACCATTGAAAGAGGAAGTTGGAGCAACAGAGCCCAGAAAATGACAAATTAGAAATCAGAACAAAGTGTCCCATGCAGAGTACACACACACACCATGAGGTACTGCTCTCAGCTCCACCCAGCACACACAGGATTACAGGACTAATTCTTGGGAGACAACAAACACAAAATATAAAGATGCCAGAGAGAAGTAGCAGCTGGATTGGAAACACACAAACAGATACACTCTCAAATAATCCTTAATCAGTCTAGTCTCAAATCATTCTTATGTATTACATTCATTTAAAAGGCCATTCCAGCATTTGTGTGACTTGCATGATTGTTTGTTTGTTTATTTGGCTTCTTTAGCATCGCTATCGGCATCAGTGGCCATCTAAGCGACACACACAAGGTTATATCCATAAACAAGTTCTTCTCAAGACTAGTCATATATATACACACACACAAGTTAATGCCAATTTAGAGTAATCAATTAACCTGACATGCATGTCTTTGGACTGTGGGAGGAAACCGGAGTACCCGGAGTAAACCCCACGCAGACACAGGGAGGACATGCAGACTCCACATAGAATGGACCCAGACTGCTCCGCTCTGGGATTGGACCTGGACCTTCTTGCTGTGAGGCAGCGGTTGCCCATGCTTTATTGACACAGTTTCATTTTGGCACAAACTATCTTAATATTATCCTAAACATATCCTGTGTTGGTGTACCACAATACTTTGTTTATCCTGATATTTTCAAGTCTAGAGAACGTGAAGGATAGTCCATGTGTTAGATTCCTGTGTCCTGAAGCATGTTGTTGATGAGATATGCACGGTGGGGCCTTGCATTATTGTCCATTAAAAGAAAGTTGCTTCCAAATGCTTTAGAACAGGGTACCCCCATAGGGTGCATGACCTCATCTCGGTATCTCCCTTTATTGCATGAAATATGGATTTTCTCATGTTCTCATGTTCCTCATTAACGCCAGATCAGGACACAATGATTGTCAGGCTGTAAACTGAACTCTGAATCATCAGAGAAGAGGATAGTTGACCTCTCATCATGGGTCCAATGACGATGCTCATCATCTCACCTTCCACAGGTTCTATGGTGTTTAGCAGATATCAGAATGCATACCATTGGTCACCTGGCATGCATTCCAACTCGATAGGGCTGATTTCATATGGTCTGGTCTAGCTGTTGTGTCAGATGGGCGACCCTGTCCTAGTCATCTTTGAACTGTCAAGGCTCTTGAAAGTAATTCCACAGTTTGCTAATCATGCTTTGGAATGTTCCAAGTGCTGTTGAAACTGTGTTTGACCATACATGCATTATAGAACAACTTTCTTTTAATTGATGTTTGCTTTTATGATGTTGTTGTTTAATTGAAAAAAAAAAACGTAATTAAAAAAGTAATCACTTCGTATTCATTTTGAAATATTCCCTAATTCTTGTGAGCAGTGTATTAGTCCACTGGGAAGATGCAAAATTAGCAAACTATAGCTAAATGCAGGTAAATGTATCCCATTCAGATTTTTACCCTCATATTTCCCTCATATTTTGACACGGAAAAAATGCGATCAATCCAACAATTCCAGACATTTTCATATGTGGTACTGAAATCTGATACGCATATCACAATGTGCCCACATTCTGAAGAGGCAAGTCAGAATTCATACGACCTTTATGCTAACGGCTTCAGTACACAGCAGGAATCCACCTCTTTTGAAAGCCCTGTAATTCATTATGGAACTCATCTGCTTGGAGTGTGATGTATTTAGAACATAATAAATTATTTTTGACAATGAAACAAACAGAAGAATTAAATATGCTAAATTGGCTAGCCATCATGCAGTATCCTGCTCCTGTTGACAACCAGCACAACCCCGCATCTACTTGCTTTTTACTAGTATTAGCTACCTGAATGTCATGCTTCATAAATCACAAAGAAATTTCCTTGCATAGATATGTAAATGTTTTTGATGAATTAATGTCTGTAAACTTGCGTGCTACAGTGACAGCGCCCCTGGACCTGCTTTTACATTCAGACAGGTCACTCCATAGAAAACCTCCATTTGAATATAGTCAATGTGAAAAACATGAGAATGAAATTTAGTAGCTTATTATATAAAACGCTTTATGCTTTGTCATTACATTTACAGGGTATTTTAAGGATGGAGCAGTGCTCAGAATGGTTGCCTCTTAGCTCCAGAGACCAAGTCCCAATGTGGCCACTCCCTGTGTCAATCTTAAGAAATACAGTCAAAGGTCATATTAAATAATCTTGTTCCACTGTGTGTGTGTGTGTGCTTTTGTTGTCTCAAATGTGTTTCCACGCTTGCTCACTTTTAGAACACTGAAGGAGGTCTGTTAAAACATTTATGACAACTATGCACATGAAGTGTTTATTTGGATAAAATCTAGTCATTATCAAACTTCTTGGAACCCTATAACTATGATACCATAAATTATGTAAGAGCATGAGCATACAGTCATTGTTTTCTCCCACTAACAAATTTAGGTTCACAAACTGTTTTCATTTTTTTTAATTACCCCTATAGATAGGCCAGTATTTGCTTTGCAACTTTGAATTTGAGAGGAAGATAAAAGGATAATTACAGATTCCAATTACACACATTAAAATCCCAGTGAGCTAAAGTAAGCAGCGTACATGGCCGTGTTTGTGAGTCCTTGACATCGCCATGCTCTTGTGGTAACAATTGCCTAGTGGTATCAGGACTGCTGAGTTACTGATCCTGCCAGATGGGTGATGGTAATCCATCATAAGGGACCAGTGCTAAAAAGCATGGCGAGGCTGCTAAATCAAAGGTATTGAATGAGATTAATTTGAGTGAATTTAAGTGGTGTGTGTGTTTGTGTGTGGCCATGTGGGTCACTGTGTGTTCAGTTTCATGATCCTGTGCAGAACTTCTGACCTCCGGCTGAGCAGTCCTGATGACTAAACACAGCCGCTGTGTTTTGGTTTCATGGTTTCAGCACACCTTCTGTACACTTCATTCTTCAGTGTATGTGTGTGTGTGTGTGTTCCTGTCCCTGATTGCTGTTTGTTTATATCAGCCTCAGCTCTTTAATCATACATGAGGCCCTCTAGTCAGAGGAAGGAAACCAAACTCTCTGGTCTGCCGAATAATAACAAAAAACTTGCTGCATCTGTGTCTGTGTACTTCTGAGTGTGGGAGATAGAGAGCTAAACATTCTCCAGGAATTCTGAAACAGTTAATTTTTTTTGTCAAAAAAAAAGCTTATGAAAAGCTTATTTTGCCAGACAATCACCTGATCTTAACTAAGATACCACATATAATGATTCACAACTGGTACAGTAAAACAAACTGTTCTCACAAATGAATCAAATTAAACCAGTGCTGAGACTAGACTGGGGTGTAGGCTACACTCTTTAGATATATTAAGTATGGGTAATAGGTTGATGGGCCACTTAATTCAGTTTGTTTCCAAATTAAATGCAGGAATTTATCTTCTCTCTGTTCTAAACTCCAAATTTCTTTACTTTCCTGCAGTTGGAAAGTGGCTAAAAAAACTTTAATTTCATTGTATGCAAGCAGCTAAGTTTTCAATTCTTTAATGTGAGCTAAATCTACCTATGAAAGTGTATGCCCATAATCTTCTATATTTTGGCACTGGGCACTGAGGTTAAATGTTAGTGCTAGTGTTAATCATAGCGATATTTAACAACAGTCAACCATGATTCCTACTTGAAAAAAATGTAAGGAAATTGTGAATACATAAGAAACTGGAAATACCACTTCTGAAAGATACACTGTTACCCTGTTGGTAGGAGGTGCATAATATGTGCAAATTGTACATTCTTGTGTGGTACATTTTTCAGTATTTTGGAAAGTCATCTTATTGTTCACAAATTGAAATTTCCAATTAGTTCATAAACATCACTTTAAATGATTAACTCCGATTTAATTGCTTATTCTGTCCACTGGATTTTTCATTAAATATTCATCACAGCACATATGACTGATTTCTATTTTAAACAAACTAAAAATGCAGGAGTCAAAAGGTTTAAACTTTTCAGAGTATCATCCCCAGCAAGATCATTTGATTGATAGATAAATTCATCTTTATTGCCATTGAACAGTCCACGTACATGCCAACAAAATGTAATGTCCACATGGTTTTACTTCGGGTACTTCGTTTTCCTCACACAGCCCGAAAACATGCGTGCTAAGTTAATTGGTGTCTCTAAAGTGCCCCTAGTGTGCGTATGGGTGTGTGAGTGTATATGCCCTGTATAGGGTTGTTCTTGCCTAGTGCTGCTTAGGTACCAGATCTCCTCCAACACTGTTCAGTTCTGGTCAAGCATGTACTATAAAGTAATAAATAAAATGATCATAACAAATTGTTTAAAATTAATTCACATTACAATAGTTATACACTTTGATTGTTCTGGGGACAATTTAGAGTGAGTATAGGATAGGAGAAGCCTTTGGCATGTGGGTGGAAATCGGAGTACCTGGAATAAACTCACACAGACACAGAGACAGAGAGGAAATGCTGTGCAGTAAGTGTACTAACCTGCTAGGTTAGATAAAAAAATAAGTAGCACCTGGTAAATTGTCAAATG
Source organism: Parotocinclus cabessadecuia (assembly GCA_036873895.1). Classification (NCBI taxonomy): domain Eukaryota; kingdom Metazoa; phylum Chordata; class Actinopteri; order Siluriformes; family Loricariidae; genus Parotocinclus; species Parotocinclus cabessadecuia. The sequence goes on from JAYJMA010038328.1 coordinate 6,767, forward strand.
TACCCATAACATACACATAAGCCATTGTTACACCAGACTATAGCCATTCTTATGAGTTTTAAAAAGAGGACATGAATGGAACTGGGACATTTTAGATAAAATGGTCATCATTGTCCTGCAGTAAGCATTTAAGCTAATATAGGAATTAATTTGGTCAGCTTGGTTTGGTCAACTTGTACTGCCGTGCATGAAATTTAACTTGTCTTGCTCGCCAATCTTTCTTGAACTCAGCAGCAACAAATAAATACATGACAAATAGCATTTAATGACATACACTGACTGCAACCAAGTTTTTTATCATAAAGTAAAAATATTCAGACTGGATATTGTTATTGTTATTGTTATTATTATTATTATTATTATTATTAGTAGTAGTAGTAGTAGTATAGGGTCATTGCCACTACATTGGTAAAGTTAGTAGTTTAACCATCTTGGATTTTTTGTAGTGCCTTCATAAGCATAAGTTTCATCTGGGTGTGTTTACATTTATAACAGTTCACCAAAACTAAGCTTTGCACAAGTGTATTCCCAAATCTGAGGTCAGTCAGTGTCAATGTGAACAGTGTTTACTTATTCAGTGAGTGGATCTGGCAAAGGTCTCCACTAATAATTATTGGGATATTGCAAAGTACAAATATAAGTGGGCATGTACCATTATACACCATTTTCCAGGTTAACAAAACCTAGCAGGTACTGCCTTGTTTGTGCCAGATATCCTCTGGACAAATAAGACTAATATGTTTAGGGAAACAAATGGGTTGGTCCTCCCATGGACAATGTGCTGCCAGTGAGCTCACCATCTACCCTCACCCCAACTCCCACTATCCCTGAACTGGATGTTTTAGGTATGGAAAGGAAGTGAAAGGAACTAGTTGAGACTGATGCTTTTGGTTTGAAGTGCTTGTGTATTGAGTTGGAGTTATATAGTTAGGTTTTTGCTTAATGTTGGGATTCTATAATAGAATAGTGAAAATAATAAAAATAATATATAAGAAAATAATAGTGTCTAAGAAAAGACACAAGCTGGAAGAAAATGTTTTTCCCTTTTGTATTTCCAGTCATGAACAACCAAATTGAAATTATGGTCTATGGTACAATGGCTAGGTTCCAGGCTGAATTTATTTGCAGCATGAGGTAAGACTACAAGACTTAAAATCATACATTTTGTCTCCCCGTCAAGTGTGTGACTTCATTAAGAACTTGGTAAAATGGCCCAAGTGACATTTTATTACTTTATATATAAATTAACTAGTACTAAATTAACAGAATTTGCTTATATAGCTGTAACCAAGCAATGAAAAGCATAAGCAAACCAGATTCACATACACACAAAGTTAATCACACTTACACCAGTGATGTCTGCTGTTGCACTCTTAGATTACATCGCACAATGTGAGATGTCTAGATTTCTCTTGGTGGATCATAAGCATGCGCTGGTTCACCCAGGTTATTATTTATGTAATTGCAAGAAATTACATATTATACTTATTCGCATTTACCTGTCCCTCCTTCTTTTATCTGGGTTTCACCGCCAGTATATTCTCTTGTTTCTCTTTCAAAGCTGTCAGTCTTCCTAATCTTCCGGGCTGCCAGGAAGAGCAGTCTGCGTCCAAGAAACTGATAACGTACACTGAGGAAACAGAGAAAGAGTTGGTTGTGGGGGTGTTCCAGGAACCAGACTTCTAAAAACATTTTAGTGTGCTGAGCTCTTAGCAGAAATCCTAAACCAAATTTATGGGAAGAATGGCAGACAGTCAGTCTAACACCATCACACACATGCACACACGCACACCCATACACATTTAGACTTAACGTATTAAGGCTTTACAGTAGATATAAAACAAAATAATTAAAATCTGTAATTATGTAGAAAACAGAAATTGGCCATTCTAACTATTTGAATAAATTTCTTGTTGAATTGTAGCAGTTAATGCTTACTGAAGATAGTGCAGGTGTTTGGTCCGTTTACTAAATTAGGATCAGGTGGTTAAGGCAAGAGGATGGCAGAGTGCAGGATATTGTTACCAGCATGGGGTTGACCATATTGATAGATGTGGATTTCTTCTTGACAAAGAAAAGTTACAACTGGGGAGAGAAAACCAAACTTTATAACAAAATGATGTAAATGGTGGTGAAGTGCAAACAGGCAAGCAGGGAATTCATCTGCTCTAGCTTTTATAGCATAACTAAAAAAGAGACAGGACATAAAATGTATAGTAGGGCACACAGATACAGAAAACGCTTGGCATCTAAATTCTGCATTTAGAATGATCTATTAAAAAGATTTTTGACTAAATAAGTCAAAAGTAGTGGTAGTTTTCAAGCCTGAAACTATGTCTGATTTCCAAACACTGATATTAAGGCTAGGAAGTCCATGACTGAGGCACGCTGTACAAAAAAATTCTGATTACTGTGGAAGTTTTCTTTGCTATGAGTACTGATAAAAAAAAACTCTGCATCTAAAACTCACTAAGGTATAGCAGGACAAGTCCATTTGCGGTTACTATATACTAAATGTTATTTAAAATCAATACAATTCCTCTTACAGACCAGTCTGCCAAAAGTAAATATATTTCTTGCGAACCACTGAGAACCACTTCTGTTAAAAAATCTAACAAAACTTTTAACAATATTTATTTTTCATTTAAAGGAATGTTAATATTTCTTCAGTATCAACATTAGCTAAACAGTATGTTGTGTATGTATGTTCATCCACATTCATTCATTTTCCTGACTGCTTAATACTGATCTTGGTCAGAGTAGCAAGGCAGGAACAACCCTATCCAATCCACTGTAAGGCACACATACTCAATCATACACAATCATATACACTCTCACACACTGGGACAATTTAGCGACACCAAGTAGCCTAACATGCATGTCTTTGTGGACATGTGGGAAGAAAACAAGGGATCCAGAATAAACCTACAAAGAGACACAGAGAAGATATGCAGACTCCTAGGATTAAACCCAGGATCCTATTGCCACACTGAGGTTCTACCAACATGCACACAGATATTCCTTTAAAACATTGCCCTGAAAAAATTGCAAATATCAAAGGCCATGAAACAGCTAGGTGTCACTCTGCTCTTGCAGTGATTGGGAAAAAAAAATAAGACCCTTAATTAAGAGAGTTGTAACCTTTGAGACTGTATGGATGAAAGGAAAACACTATGTGTAATACCTGGAAAAAATGATTTGTCAGTCAGTAGACCTGTCACAGGCGAGAAAATGTTGGTCCTTATTGTTCTGACTTAGCTGTCAGTCCCGGTGGCGGGTGAACCATGGGATCCCGTGTCACCAGGCAGAACCTGTCCGTCAAATACGCAGCAGTTGTCATGACATCAGTCAGAACAAGTAACGCTAACACACTAACACACTAACACACACGTTAGCTAATTTGTCTGTAACTAATTAATACAACACTACCTATCTGAACCTTAACCTCGGTAACCTGAAGCAAATCTTTATGCAAAGGAATTTTTTGTTTTAAAAAAAGGAGAGAAAGAAATTCAGAGACATGATATAAAAATATAAAAATATCAGCTTGTTCAATCTCACACACACACACACATACACACACATATAAATTAATAATGAATGCAAATTAGATTAATAACACCATAACTAAAGGCTATGCAGCATATACAAAAATCTAGAATTAGTACTTAAATTTGTCCTGACCATAGAAAAATATTCTTTACTTTCATCCTTCTTCCATAGTAATAAACATCATACATTTTTAATTTGTTTGCACTATTTTTATCCATTTCACATCAACTTCTGAAAACAGACAGAACAAAAGTGGGTGTTGAAAACACTAAATTATATGTGTGAGAAATGAAAGGTGCTGATCCATAACGGCATGACCACAGAAATGACAGATGGCTGTATCATCTGAGAGAAGACTGACCTTACTCTATTAATTCTACCCTCTACTTTGTGTGTGTGGTGGTCTGTGGAAAGGGCTCTAGAAAGGAATTTGTTTTAAGTAACTGCAACAAAAGAGACAACAAGTGAACAAGGCAAAAAAAGGAGAGAATGTGGGAAGATGTAGAGGAAAAAATTAAACTACGGTTTCGCCTCAATGGGAGTTTGCCTGTTGATCTCAACCAGCTTGTGTGAGTCTGTATGTGTAGGCGGCTGATTGCTCTGCCCAAGCAGCAGGAGTGGGAACAGGAGGCCCCATCTCCAGCTGCTGTCCTCACTCCTCTTTTCTCCTTTTCTTCTTATATCTTTTGTGCTCATGTCTTTCTTTTTAGCCTCCCACTCAGCGTTTTCACAAGCTGAGACTGCTCACAATGAATGCCTGTCAGAAAGCATTCCTGAGAGGGAGAGAGGGGTAAAAGGGAATTGAGTTCTGTAGTGTAAATGTAGAGTTAATTACTCATATTGCTGTATTACATCAAACACTGTGAAGATCCTTTAAATATAGTTTTATTTTATATAATTTATTTGTCCATGAAATTAAGCAGATGCCTTCTTAAAACAACATAACACTTAACACTAAGAAACACTGGCTGAATATTTAGACAACAACAGGGCCATCCCTGATATTGGGGGAAGAGAGGGATTCAAGTGTGTGTGTGTGTGTGTGTGTGTGTGTGTGTGTGTGTGTGTGTGTGTGTGTGTGTGTGTGTGTGTGTGTGTG
>JAYJMA010038349.1:0-11416 GCA_036873895.1 Parotocinclus cabessadecuia
GGTTTCCTCCCACAGTCCAAAGACATGCGTGTTAAGTTAATTGGTGTCTCTAAATTGTCATTGACTTGTGTATGCAAAACACCCCAGCCGTGTAACTGGAAACAGCTGCTCGCCGGTCCCAAGCCCAGATAAATGGGGGAGATGGTGGAGAAAGCAATGGCAAACTACTCCACTATCCTGCAGAAATACTTCATGGATCACATCGATGAAAGACAGAAATGTGTGGAGGTCAACGATCCATCAAGTGACCGAGAGTCGGCCACAACTGTGCGGTTAATCCAATCCAACTCAAGCATGATAATTGAGTTTGCATCTTATTTGCTTAATCAAACAACTTTCTCTGATTTTTCATTTGCTTTTCTGATTAAACCCCCATAATTTTTTAATCGCTTAATATGAATTTTGAAGTCTATTTGTTTGTGAACAGTATAGTCACACACCTCGTCATTAGCACGTTCCACTGTTTAGAAAACTCCACCAGTCAAAATCCATTGGCTAACAGTTACAGATAAATCACAGATTTTCATGTCCTGAAGTGTGCTTGTGATCGTGGCGCACACTAAGGGAAGCTGTACATAAGATTTACTCTGTGCAGACACATAATCGTTGTACTTAATCAACTGGGAATGCAGTGTGTTTGTTTCAGAACAAATCCGCTCGTTGATTGAACATTCCGAATTCAGCTCCACGCGCGTGCCCGATATAGTGGGTGGTGGTCTGGGGGGCTGTACGCATGCGCCATGGCGTCCCTGCTGCGGTGCGCTCGCTGCCAGGGAAACGCGCGCGCGTGCATGTGAAGAAGAAGCGGTCGTCACTTGATGTGCAGCCGCAAAACCGTATCGATAATCCCGCCGATAATCATGGAACCGTTCTATAAGGTCGATGCTTTTTAATATACCCGGGGTTTATCATCCGAAAATAAGCCCCGCACCCTAAGGATTAGTCTAAAACCTAAAGGACGCAGAGTAGCTACCGGTGAGTAATGTTTTAAACCCTGAAATCTACGCGATTTGTTATTCCATTACTGTTGCAATAGATGGTCATAATGGCTGCCTGACTGATTTGAGCGAGATTTAATTAGTACAGTCCCAACACTGACTGGTTTAAGCGTGTGTGCATTAGGTTATACGTTAAACCATTATATTTTTCCAGATTCATTGACTCCTGTCATTTGTGAGTGAAGTGAATCGAGAGTAAATTTGACCGAGGATCGTACACCTGTTCACCAACTACAGTATATCGTAAAACGAGTGACGTAATGGTCATCAACAGCAGTGTCACAACACCTTACTTAGGTTAGTACAGGAGCTTACGAAATACAGTCAATTAGTAACGTCTAAAATAATTAAGACTTACAGTGAAAATCTACAGTGCTCAAGTCACTGGCTTGTACCACAAATATAGCCAAAGTTAGAAGAATAAAAACACCCCAAAACGTGGGTAGTAGTATGGAGTTTCTACCATTTTCTACTACTACAGCCTTCAATCTCCAGAGAAAGATTTCCACTAGGTATTGGAACATCACTTCTTAAAAAAAATCCAACATCGAAGGCGTTTTTAAAAGAGGCGACTGTGAGGTTGAATTCTTGATGTTGGACAGCAAGCCCTGGCTCACAGTTCTGGAGTGCCCGGCAGGAATTTGATGAAATTAATTGTTGGGGAGATTTAAGCCTTTAAATGATCACGTTGAAAGTCACCATGATGTTCAATATAGTGATTTGAAGCCTGTGTGGCTCCTATTATGAACCTGTTAGTATTGTGACTGAAGTAACAGAGTGCACTAATTTAAGGGGCTCCTATGCATAGCTTTACCCCTAGGTGAATGGAGGTAATTAAGAATGGACTTAAAAGTGCATTTTTTAGGAAACTGGAAGATCAGTGAAACATCCCTACTCGTTTTGTTTAGGCTTATTCAGCACACTTTACTTAACAAGGGTTTTTTTTTTAATAGAGCTCTCTAATATTTAATTTGATATCAGTTAATAAAATAAGCACGTGCCAACTCCGTAAGTTTAGTTCTTACTGTTGATTGAGAGCTGTCACTGGGCACATGCGTTATTGATTACATGAATGCAGAACTCCAATCTGTATATTTGGCCTTCAGCTTTCAATGTTGCATTCAGTTACAGGGTGGCACAGAGGCGCATGTGGTTAGAGATCCCCGCTTCGATCCTGACCTTGGACTCCTGTGAGGAGTTAGCAAGTCCTCTCCTCTCTTTGTTAATAGGTAAAAAATGGAAACTGGACCCTGCATAGAAAAGAAAGTTGCAGTTATCTGCTGTGTGGCATCAATTTTAATTATGTGACTTCTCTCCTGGATGATAGAATGTACTGGAAATGGCATAACAAATTGGATTATATGTTTGACAAATGCATATGATTGATAAATGGCATGACTTCCAATGGTACAGGGCATCTTTAATAATAACTTGTGATACAGTGAGAATTTGATCAACTTGTATCTTATAGAGGGGATTTGAAATTGCTTAGGCATTGTTAATTAACAAGAAACAAAATAATTAACATTGGTGTGGCAACAGGGGTGATTCAATCATCTGGCCTCCCTTCCCTCAGGCACAGCCAGTTGTTCCTGACTGATTTTCGATTTATTTGTGCCTTTTCTCTATTGCGCTTCTCTCAGTCTCGCTTTCGCTTCAAAAAGTTTATCGCTTTTGACTTTTGGACACAATTTGATTGGGGGGTGATATAGGCAATCATTGGCTGCTGGAGTTAAGACCCGCCCACCAGCTCACTCTACAGAGCCCCCTACGTCAGCAAAAGAACAACACTCTTTTACCCCAATTGGAAAATGGCCGGTGACAAACACAGGGAAGCTGTGTGTTTATGTTTTCTCATATCAGCTAGTTTTAACAACTATGCCTTTTAATAATGAGGCTTAGAGTCAGACTGATAACTGGTTAATCTAGGTAGGTAACAAATTAGTAGTGTGACTGTAAACCTATACGACGAACTGTGCATTACTAAAACTGTAAAAAGAGGTAATTGTTAAAACTAGCTTCCCTGTGTTTATTCCCGACCATTTTCCAATCGGCATAAAAGAGTGGCGTTCTTTCGCTGACATAGCGGCCTCTTTAGAATGAGCTGGTGGTCTTTGAAGCGAAAGCAAGACTGAGAGAAGCGCAACGGAGAAAAGGCACAAACAAATCGAAAACGGCTACTTGAAGAATATTAAACTCGGAATAGACATTACAGAGCTCAGGTAGTGAGTGTTAATGTTTAAGTTCTTGCATAAGAACAGAAGCTGGTCTACATGTTCAGATGCAAGTGTGCTCAGTTATTGACATTTGTTAAGCGATTCAGAATCGTTAACGTCCGAATCGCGATGCATCTAAAAAATCGATTTTTCCTCCCACCCCTAGTCAATAACGTGACTTATTTTGAATCAATAACATGATATGCTTTTGTCTGCATTATTTTACGTTAAAGAAATTCAAACAGTGGAGGACAGAAAGGTGGCTTGATGGGTAGCACTCCGTCTGGTCCTGGGTTCAATCCCAGGGTGGAGCGGCCTGGGTCCTTTCTGTGTGGAGTTTGCATGTCCTCCCTGTATCTGCGTGCGTCTACTCTGGGTACTCCGGTTTCCTCCTTCACTCGAAAGACATGCATGTTAGGTTAATTGGTGTCTCTAAAGTGACCCATAGTGTGTCATTGTGTGTGTGCAACCCATCTAGGCATGTTCCTGCGTTTGCGCCCAGTTGCCAGGTGGGCACAGTGCAAGGGGCCTAAGTGGTAGTACAGGGTGTAAAAAAGAACAACACCTACACAGACAGGGCACCAGTTCATGAGAGGGCACATACTAATACCACATACACTCTCTCATACACACTAAGACACTTGAGGGCAGTTGATGCCAGTTGACCTGATGCATGTCTTTGGAATGTGGGAGGATTTGGAGTATTACGTGGAACCCCACTCAAACATGGAGAGAACAGGCTGTGTAGGTGTCTATAGCTATGAGTCAACAATGGTTAAACGTGTGCCACCATGCTGTCCAATGTAATTTAGTTATTAAAATTTGATTTAGATAAGTTTGCTTTTTGCAAACAAGCGAGCTTTAAATGTATGCAAATAATTACGGTAATAATATCTGTACTCAAACGCCATGCTGTACAACTGACAGCACAGGTTTTTTGTATACTTTTAACATAAGTGTGGACATGGCACTGTGTCAAGTGTTATGACTCATAAAAACCTTGAAAGTGTGTAATTTCTTATTACAGCCCTGTTAGTGTACAGTAATTATAGGCTGCGTCCAAAATCGCATACTTTGACTAGATTTGATTCAGTACGCCCTGCTCGACCGTTAAAGCAGTAGACACTTTAAGTACGCGAGTATGCAGTATACGCAGAACCTCGGACACACTACGCCCGCCATCTTACCAATGTCATGTGACGCATGACGTCACACCATCAACAAAAAATCGGCTCCATTAATTTAATTAAAAACCCAATTTGCCAACATTTATAATTATTGAAAATTATTTTTTCAATTAAAAATATTTTCAATTATATTAAAAAAAAATATTTCATACTTCATCAGCATTGAACACCTTTGCTGCTCCAGTTGAATCAGGGTATAGGATAGTGTGCTTTGGTTGCATACTTAAAAATGGCTGCCAAATGAGGACGTCATCCGGGGACTCGCGTACTGTTTCAAGCATACTTTGTATTCGGATACACTACATGCTCTCGCCTACTTTATAGTATGGAAGTATGCGATTTCGGACGCAGCCATAGTCTTTTGGAAAAAATATCCTGTCTGTTCTAGTTATAAATATCCACTGACCTACTGTTTTATTGCTGTAGATACATTATTAGATACAACTGCACTGTTTATCTAATTTTCTAATCAGCCAATCACATGACAGCAACTCAGTGCATGCAGGTATGTGACGTGGTCAATACGACTTCCTGTTGGAATGGGAAATTCACATTATAGATGTGCAGCCAACAAATCTGCAGAAACTATGTGATGCCATCATGCCAGTATGGATCAAAATCTCTCAGTAATGTTTCCTGCACTTTGTTGAATCTATGGCATGAAGACTTAAGGCAGTTCTGAAGGCAAAAGGGAGTCCAACCAGGCACGAGCGGGTACTGGACCCTGTCCAGGATCAAGCTGATAACCAAGTAAATGAAAGAATATCACTAGCTAGTAGGGTCATGAATTAAGGTAGTGTGTTGTAAGGGCATAGCAGAAAATGTGTTTAATGTATTAGCAGAATGTAAATAAAACTGAAAAACCAACATAGGATTACTTCAGTTAGAGTTTATGAATGTCAGTTTCGACTCATTTTCAAATGTATTCCCCAGCTTTACTGTGTTCTCTCATTAAACAGTTTTAAAATAGATAATTAAACTCACAATCCTGCAACACAAATTTTGTGAGACTGTTTACCCTTCTGTTAGTGATTCCTTTCTATCAGGATGCATTGGTTCCTTGCTTCCTCCTCTTTAAGGGAAATGCCACTGGCTCAGATTCCCCAATAGGAATTACAGCATACAACTGAATTCAACCAGGGCCGTGAAGAGATTATGTAAATGTGTCTTTTTGTAGAAGAACTTTGTGTATCATTCCGCCATAGTAACTGAGGCGTTGTCATGGCACCCTCTAAATAATCGGTACAGTGCTTTGAACTGTGTGGACTGAATGTGTGTTGTTTTAGTCCACATCCTAAAGGTTTAGGTTAAGTTTATTAATAACGTAAATTAACGTAACGTAATTTTAAGATTCAAACACGTTATGTACAATGCAAAATTTTTGATAATGCAATTATTGCTATAGAAATCTTTCCCCATAATACTAGCAAAAGCTCACACAGTAATTCTAAAAGACTTCACCCAATGCTACCAACAATAATGTACCTAATAATTGTAGCAATTATTTAAATAAGCAACACAAGAATTCTGGTAATGAAATAGCTAGGTCGCTTAATAATGCTGGAAATGCTAGAGTTCACCCAAATAATCTTGAAATGCTACAGTATATAATGCACTAATATAAGTATGTCATAAAAGTATTGTATTGAGCATGTGATGCTACTTTTCACTGCCTTGGTACAGAAAATAGCTATTGTAAATCATCCTTTGATTGTATAGGAAGACCAGCTTTCAACATTTCGTCAAAATGCAGTAAGCAAATGCTACCAAATTCAATATATTTGCTAATCAAATATTTCACTATAACACACCAACTTGTAGGAATATTAGAGAGAGTGGCAGGAGCAATCCCAAATAAGGAGCTACAATTCAGAAACAAACCTTAAAAACCTCAAACTACTAATATTTGTAGGTAACATTTATAGAAAATAATATGCTTTGCGTGAGAATTGAGAAATCTGATTACTGAGTTAAAATCCTGCTATCTTTATCTGATTTAATCTAACCTAAGAAATCAGATTATGCTGTTTACATTGTTGGCCAGTTAAATAATAACTAACAAAATCCAATTAGGAATTGAATTTTGTGTTTGTAAATTGTAAATAAAGTTCTGATGAATTACTTAGCATCCATTTCTGAAATTTGTTCACAAGTCTAGCTGATGGCATCTTATTTGACTAGCAGATTTGCTTGGTTATAATATGGCCTAAAATGTTAATGTTGTTGACATACCTTTGGCAAATACTTTTGATACTTGTGGTGGAGACACTGAATATTAAACAAGACAGCAGACTATCACCTAAGCTTGGTTTTAAGGGAGCAAGAAATTGGTCCTTTCAGATCTTATGGTACAATAAGTGTACAGTGGTGCTCGAAAGTTTGTGAACCCTTTAGAATTGTCTATATTTCTGCATAAATATGACCTAAAACATTATCAGATTATCAAATTTTCACACAAATCCTAAAAGTAGATAAAGAGATCACAGTTGGAACCAAGGTGGTTCAAAGAGATATATCTGAGACATATTTTGTGTGTGTGTGTGTGTGTGTGTGTTGGCATGAAAAAGGAAAGTAAAATTGAATTTCTTGTGCATGAAGTTAAGTTACTGGACCATGGACCAGAACGTCCAAGGTTCAAATCCCACCTCTGCCAAGCTACCTCAGATGGGTCCACTCAAGCACCCACAATTGCTTGGATTGTAATATGAACTTTAAGTCGCTATTTATAAGGGCATCTGCTAAATGACATAAAATGTCGAAACCTTAATGTTGATCATGATCTGAAGTTCATTAGGCAAAAGTTTGTGACTTATTTAACAAAAAATACGGTTTCTCTCAACTGTGGTTCAACATGTTTAGCAAACTTGAGAATTTAGATCAGACGTAATCAGAAATTGTAGTCCCAGTGAAATGAATATTGAAATTATATGGTTTACTGTCACCAGGTACAAGAAATAAAACTGACAAAAACATTTGACAAACATGGTTCATGGCTTTTTGAATGAAGTAGGTGATCGATTTTGCTCTTTGACACAAATGTTCCCAAGAATAATGGATGCCAAGATAAATAAATGTATTTTTCTCTGGCAGAAATTCATTCAGGGATGCTGATGAGAATTTTCTTGGCAAATGCAGTGCAGCAGACTGCACTGAGATGATTAAAAATATGCTTAAAGCATATAAGATCAGGAAGTGTAACATGTCATTGAACATCCATTTTCTGCATTCACACTTTGACAACTTCTCTACTGATCTTGTAGAAGTGAGTTGCAAACATGGCAGAAGGTTTCACCAGGACATTGGGACTGTGGAAAATCATGGCAACTGAATCCCTTTAATGCTGGCCAGCCATTGTTGGACGCTAACATGGGATGCAATAGATGCTGAGAACAACTGAAAATCAGCTGCAAAATAGTTTAAGCATGGTTGAACTTACAAGATATCAGCTTCATTATGTGATTACATTCGATGAATATATTCCAGTGATTTTCAAATGTGTATGTGCAGCAAATCTGGAAAAGTTATTGTGTTCTGGTTGGCATTCATAATCTCAGATTTCTTAAGATGCAAAATGTCTGAAAAGATTTGTTGTCCAGTGTTTTTAATCGCCATGTGAAAACTAATGCCTTGTTTTTACAATGACCTGTCTTGACTGTACTGTAGATAGCTAAAACAGATATGTGTTTATGCATTTTAACATGTTTTAAAGACAGGCACACTGACTGAATGTGTTGATTAGTTTTTGTGTCACCGTTTGTTTTGATCCTTATTTGCTAATGATTGTCTGTTTCTCAAGTTATGTGGTTTGACCTAGCTCACCTATAAAGTACGCTGCTTTGTGACTGAGACAGGTTTTTCCAAAGTAACACAGCTACTATTTAATGCAACAATAACAGATACAGTGACCTATGACTTCTGATTTCTCTACATATAACCTAAACTATTAAATAACACGTCCAGAGTAACACATTAATGTTGTGTCTGGTCATGCTCTGAATAGTGTTACATTGCATTCATAGCAGCACACTAGTCTTACTTATAAACCTTATAAACCTAGATTGCGGGGTCTGTAGAATGTGAATGTAGCAAAGTAACTGGAAACTCTGACTCGGCCAATGTTTGTTTTTCTGTCACTTAAGCATGGAGTAACATGTATGTAGTAAGTACAATTTAGTTAACATGCGACTGGGGTAGTACGTCTAGGTTGAGTCATTTGGGTCATTGTATCTTAAAGTACTTAGGCAATAGTTTTGCCTGAAATAGTATAGCAAGAATTTTTTAAATCGAGATTTAGTTAGCATTAACTGCTTTGGTGCTTCCTTTTCAATTCAGTTGACCTTTCCTCTACATAATGCCACCACACACTTTAAATCAGTTGTTTTAATGACATGCAGATAATTGTTAGATAAACATTGTGAATAGTAAAAAGTGAACAAAATATTGTAAAATATAAGTAATTAGGTTGCTATGTTAGACTGCATTACTGTGGTTAGTACGTAAACTGGTAGCCAGCACATGTAAATAAATTGTAGATACACAGAACTCTAGGTATGGTAATAAATTCGTTTTTAATAAGATGCTACTTGAAGATTAATGTAACATGTTATTTAAATACTATTTTCATCTTTAAATGTAAACTTTAGACATATGATACTAGGCTTTACAGGCATTGGTATGAATTGTAGTCAGTGCATATCAGGCAGATAGCAGATGGCATATAGCAACAAGGAGGAGGAGGTTTTATTCGTGTTAGCCAAAGAGAAAAGGCACAAAAACAGATTTACAAATGTAGATTTTGTCAGTGTGGTGTGTCTTTTAGTTTAATCTACAAGTATGTCCTAGTGTGTGCTTAATGCTCTCTCATGTGGCTGCCTCCTCCCCTTTTCATGATGCTGTGTGAGTGGGCAACAGAGCATAAGGGAAGGCCCTGGCAAGTAACCATGGTAATGGCCTCTACAGTGCAGGGCTGATGGAATGGAACCTATCTACACACACACGCTCTCTCTCTCTCACACACACACGCACACACTTACATTACCAAACATGCACAAATCCAAGCAAAACTGTGTATGAAAGTATGAAAATTTAATACCAAAAATCATTTTCCAAAGATAAATAATTATCAAATTCAAAAGTAAATTGCCAGAATGCATTTTATTTATAGTTTTGGAGGAAATTAATTGTTCTAATTTTAATGTGATTTCATTTGTGCTTTTGTATGACAGTACAGTATAATGAAGATAATATAATCGATGTTTCTCATGACCAGTGAGTAAAAATTGCTTATTTAATGTCTATGTAAAGAATTTTACATGTTCACAATGTTCTTTTCACAAATCTGCTGCAGTATCTGTGCTGACTGTCACAAAAGAGTAAATGAAATAAAGTATTTACTTACTTTTCATTTTAATCACCATTGTAATTAGTTCAAAAGTTCAATAGATTCTGACATTTGATATTCGACCTATATGAGCTGAATCCCAGAGACTTCCTCACAAGTCCACAACCCAGCCCTGCACTGCTGCTGATCACAGTATTGATTGGTCTCACCTGTCTGACATCCTCTGCTACTTAAACCCCTTGTCTTTTTGTTTGCAATCTGTGATTGGTAATAGTGTTTGGCCTAGTCTGACATTTTCCATGTTTTTGGTCAAATGTCAGTGGATCTTTACTACTACATACTGTTGTGAAAAGATTTGAACCTTGAACCATAAACCAATATTATACAAATCTACTCTTCATAACTTTAGTGGGCACCCTGATTTATTATTCATATTTAGACTTAAACCAAACACAAGAACCTGTTATTCCATGTCTGAATGGTAAAAGGAGACTCTTGGTTTCAATGTGCTTTGTAGCCTCAGGGTCTACAGGGCCTCTTGCAAAAACTAAGGGAACAGTCTCTTCAAATTATTGATATTGTTCTAAGTATTGTTGTATTAAGTAAGTTACATAATGTTGCAATTTCTATAGTAGCATGCGAGGATGGCAGTCTATAATCGTGAGATTTATTATAAGTTGGCTTAGATAGGACGTTTATTTATTTAATTATCCCAGTCAAGGTCGAGGCATTAATATCAGAGAAATGAATAAAACACTGGTTTGCACTGCTTAATAACTTCAATGATAAAATACCACATAGTTATTTAATGAAGAATATTGCATTGAAATACTGTTTTCCCTACTTGGAAGTCATGTTTACATGCAATATGCTCTTTTTAGATTTAGATTCATTTGGATTCATTCATTCATTCAATCATTCACTTTCTTATCTGCTTGACCCTGGTCGGTGTCGTGTGAGAGCCGGTGCCCAACCAGCAGCACAGGGTGCAAAGGCAGGAACAACCCTAAGCAGGGCACCAATTGATGATGTGACCTTGAATCTTCATAAGCAAGGAGACAAAGTAAATAAATCTTTGAAACAGTTATACTGAATCTGAAGGTAACACAGTGTTTATATCTCAAGGATACAAGGGTTTGTAATTGCCCTCCCTGTTTCTACTCGAGTTTTCTCTCGGTACTGGGATTGCCTTTCCACCTTGCCTTCAGATAAGATAAGCTATTAAAGATAAATACATGTGCGATTAAGTTATGTTATAAATGCAGAGAAGCAGCTGAAGGATTTTATGTACAATACATGCACAAAAGTCTTTAAGTTTTAGTAGTCACTGCACTTCGCCCTGTTGCCTCACAGTAAGAAGGTGATGTGTTCAGTTCCAGGGTACAGTGGTCTGGGTCCTTTGTGTATGGAGTCTTTCGGGTACTCCGGTTTCCCCCCACAGTCCAAAAATGTCCTTGTTAGGCTAATTGGTGTTTCTAAAGTTCGATTAGTGTGCAAGTGTGTGTATGAGTATGTGAGTATGGGGCCCTGTCTATGATTGTTCCTGCCTTGTGGACTGTGCTGCCAGTTAGGCACTGGCTTATCCTAATCAGGATGCTGATGGCTGGACATTTTTTGTCTGATTGACTATTCTCAGTCCAGCAGTGATGCTGAGGTGATTTAAAACTCCAGCAT
>JAYJMA010038390.1:0-11412 GCA_036873895.1 Parotocinclus cabessadecuia
ACGATCTCCAACACAATGTATAGATACTCAGCATGCGAAGTAATAATACTGTAAAAAACAAGTTCTTACTCAATTCCGGTCAACGTTTGAAGAACTTATCCAGTGGGATCTGCTACCTTCTCTTGACGGACTGCACAAAACGTCTCTCTCCATTTCTGGACCCCCTTGCTTCCTGGCTGACTGGCACGCGGTTCTACAGACCAGTTCCGTTCTTGTGTTTGGCGATAAGCTTTATTTTAAAACGTGCTCTACATATTTGCACGTAATCCCTGAATAGCGTTCCGTTACGGGCTGAGAGGCAATTACAGAGGCCTGCTCGGCACATTTGTGCAGCTCTCGCAATTTGCTTTCCATGTTATTACACACTCGATTCGGCTCACAGAAGGACTCTTTAATTGGAGCACAATTATGTCGTGTGAAGCAGAGAGGAGCCGACGAATGGCCAAAAAACAAGTACGAAGCACGTAGCGCTGATTGCCTCGTCTCTGCCTACAGCTGCCAGTGCCCATCGCCGTATTGGTCCTCATGTACCGGGAACGGTTATTTGTGTGCTGCGCCGAACGCAGCCCTCGACTGCTGGACGGGGAGACGAGTATGGGTGCTGTGAAGACCCTGAGAGGCTCGCCGTCGGTGGACATGACCTCACTGGAGTCGCATGAACCAAAAGGCAAGAGTTAAGCTCTTTTCTCTCTGTTTTTCGTTTTCAGCCGCAAGTCCGTGGTCGAGAAGGAAATGAGTTTAAGCGAAAGTTTATGTTGGTTCTGTCATACAGTCAGTCCCCTAGATGCCAACCTTCAACTAAAGAACTTTCTATCTCAGAAACTGGGAAAGAAAACACTGGAGAACTGAGTGCAACAACAAAACTAAGACCTGGACACACTTGTATGCAGGGATAACGTGAAAGCAGCGATGGAAGCTGGGAAGTGTAGGTGGTCGGGACACCATCTGTGACCAGTACAGTTTTTTTTTTCTGGAATTACTGCACTATTTTAATCCCAAAATTGCATATCTTGAGATACTGAGAAGCAGTGAGCAACTCGATGAGATGCTGCGAGCCAAAACAATAGGTAATAAAATCAAAGTAAGTGATAACAGGTGGTGGAGGCTCACGATCTGGCTAAATTTTGGACCTGTCATGTGGACCCACCCTCGGAAAGGAACCGGCTGGTATCTAGGGGGCTACTGGTATTTATGAAGTCAGAAGACAAAAGGGAGTAGCAGTATGATTATCACAGTACGCTGTGTAAATATATACACTCACCGACCATTTTATTCGGAATGATATAAGGTCTTCTTTTGGATTCAGATCTGCTGAACAGGGAACCAGACAGTATGGCCAAAAGTGACGACAAAAGGCCCTGCGCTTGCAGGTGAACTTGCTGCCAGCCTGGTCAACGCTGAGGCACTGGATGCAGCTCAGAAAACGGATCTATATAAAAATAATTACATGAAAAGTTTGTGCACTCGAGTCCAAGTCGAGTCACTGTTTGAGTGACTCAAGTGTGACCTGAATCCGCATCTCTGGCTGGAAGTAGCTGTAAAGAGATAAGTAAAAGTGGTGGCCATGAAGGGGTGCCCATGGTCAGTAAGAATACTCAAAATAAGCAAGGATTGCCTGCCCAAAGCACAGCGCACTGCTAACTCGAGGCAGGTCAGAGCTGCCCCATTTCATGAACTGCACTGCTGATTAGACAATTGCAGGTGGTCATAACAAAGCGTTTAACGCTTAGCGCACTGTTCTTCGTCTCTGATGACGCCTTTTGCCTTTGCGTGATCTCCGCAGGTCATCGGAACATCCTGGACTGCTATCGTCTCCACAAGATGAAAGAATTCCCCGTCTCCTTCATCCTGATCCACGCTCTTGGAGGGATGGTACTGTTCTTCTACGACGGCATGGTGGTATGAAAGAGGCTTCCACTCTGAATTGCATTCAGGCATGAGAAAAAGAAAGCAAACTAAATCGACCATGTGCACCTCAGGGGTCCTACACGGGCTTCGTTTACAGCTACGCCGTGGCTCCGCCAATGAATCTTCCTCACAAGACGGCAGGCTACCTGACCAGCGTGTTCTGGGCAGCCATCACTCTGGGACGCCTGGTCTCCATACCTTTGTCGTACCACGTCAGACCCGTTTACCTGCTCATAGTAAACCAGGTAACGAAGGGTCAGGCAGCCAAGCATTTCAGCAGTCGTTGCTTTAATTAGGCCGTCTTAATATACCAGCGTTGCAGACTTTTTCAAGTTTCTCCGCACACACACACACTGAATTTTTTTCCGGGTTTAGGACAAGGCTCAGACTTGGCCACTCATGGGCATGCGCGTTCCTAACCGTAAGCCTACACAGACCCTCACATACACAGATCTACCATGAATTTATAGCCGCTCTGATTCCCTGTATGGTAATAACGCCTCTGAACTAATTTATTTTTTTTTAAGTTATCCACTCCTTAGTTTTAAAAAAAAGTTACAAGAGAGTTTATCTTCTACAGTAAAACCTCTTAATTGTTTGCCCAACAAATGGTCTGTTTGACTTCCTTGATTGCCCCAAATTCTATCCAAACTTCAGCACCCTGAATAAAAGGCTCAATGGTGCGTCCTTTTCTAAAGGCAATGCGTATAATATATAGTCCAGTCGGTGGTGACAGTGTACTGATATGGTATGAAAACCGGCATCAAACTCAAAAGGAACCTGCCGAATGATGTGTATTAATTTCATCATTAATCAATAGGCATATAGGCGTTAAAACCAAGCATTTGGGATTAATCCTGTTTGCGTTCTTTCGGAGGGGGAAATTTGATCCCAACTCCGATCACATCGCAACGGATGTGATCCCTTTTTTTTTTTTTTTTCAGACAAACAAATCTAACCATGATTTGTGGCGAGCATCCTTGTTCCGGCTTCTGCATCCAGCAGGAATAACCTTTGACATTTATTTGTTCAAGGCGTCAGAGGGTGAGATCATTTACGACCTCATTTCTAGCTGCCGGGACACGCCGCTTACGCCATAGATTGGCAGGTCAGTGCACTGCACAAAGAGGCGGATGTGGGGCTTAATTTCTCTTAAAATCTCTTAATGGCTTAATGCCAGAAGTTTAATAAAATGATTTGGATTATTTATTTATTTTTATTTTTTTACTAAAAGCACTGTGCCTTGCATCGCATTCCTGACACTTCAGAAAGAAAACCATCTTTTATCCAATGCAAAACTGATTATTGTGAGAAAACGGAATTGTGAAATGACGTCCAATGACCAATGGGTAGCTTCTAATGTGACAAAATGATTAATAATTGCCGAACTTGAACTTGAAGACTGTGGTGCATTCTTTCTGTGTTTACACTGATGCTTCAACGCAGTCTGGGTTTGAGAGACGCTCTTCTGTCCACTTCTTCCTAAATCTGTATGCTGAACGTCCGATCTGATCTGCCCCCTCCCCCCTCCCCCCTCAGGTGGGAGTGATAGTGACCCAGTTCTTTTTGCTCATCATCTACACGAGTCGCATGTTCCTGTTCATCGGCACCTGTTTCCTGGGCCTGTTTATCAGCAGCGTCTACCCCTGTGTGCTGGCCTTCACAGAGGACATCCTCGAATACAAAGGTATTTTGAGGAGCAGCTGTTCTATAAGAGCGGTAACAAAACGGTAGCACCGTGTTTACAGAAGCTTTAGCTCAAGGATTTCGGTTCGGTTTCACGCTGGTGCAGCGAGCCTCTTTATATAACGGGCCGTTCCTGTCTAACGCCCCTTTTGTCTTAGGGTCTGTTTTTTTTCCCTTCTTCTTTTTTTTTTTTTTTTAAAGTCAGGACCGTGAGACTGACAGCTTTTTAATTCGCCATTAATCTCGCCGGGCCTGGCGTAGGTGGCGCACGCCTGAGCTCCCTCTCTCGATCCATATTCAAGTAAATGATAATTGATCTCTGCAGGGCCCGTTCGAAGGGCTCGGGAATTAGCGAGGGCTCTGCGCGGCTAAATTTTGAACGACGTTTAATAAGCTGCAGAATGCAGTCGGGTTCAGTAAATGATCGGGACGATCTGGCAGTGGAAAAATGAAAGTGCCGATCGTTCCGTCAATCTCTGTCCAGTCTAAATAACCCGTCTAAGCCCTCTTATATGAAACCCGACGCGGCGTCCGTGACTTGCGCCAAGGTCGAGCGTGGGCGGTCGTGTTTATCCAGGCCCCTCGGCAGGTGAAATGCAGCGGGACTTCATCTTAGTTCTGCCTCCCGTTTAAAAAGTGCTGCCTTCGGTCTGCATGCCTCGGTTCAACATCTTAAATGTTTTGTGTCGTTAAGGCTGTGCGACTGCAGTGCTCGTGACGGCGGCCGGGATGGGGGAGATGCTTCTGCAGTTGCTGGTGGGATCGGTAAGGGAAGGACTGTCATTGATTTGTAACTGTGATGTACTTCTATAGCTTAGGGCCTTATTGAAGTCCTGGATAATCCTAGCCTTAACCCCCTAACCCTGCAACAAATCAGATAAAATGTTCTTCAGATTTCAATTTCAGTATACGTAAAACACAAATTAGAACCGGCTATTAATGAATATCCATGTGCTGTAGTCATACTGACGCTGAACGACATGATCTGTAAATAGTACCCAGTCCGGAGCTACAGTACTTGCACAAGTGCTTTGTTTTCTCGTGAAACAAATAGGCTACGAACAGCATCAGTACTTAAAGGTAAAGGAAGCTGGAGCAAATCCACAGGAGCAAAGACGGGCAGAGGATAGCCCAGTTTGTCAACAAATGTGGGGGAAGCTTGTTAGAATGTTTAAAACCAGCATGTCTCGCAGATTTAAAAATATTTACAATCATTAAAACGATTCAAGGAATCTGGAGGTATTTTAGTGCATGAAGGGCAAAAACCAGGCACGTCCGAAAGGCCAAAATAGATGCTTATTAACAAATGAAATGTGGTTGACCAGTTTAAAAAAAAAAAAAAACAAGCATGACACAGCTCAGGGTCATATCGAAAGTAAGGAACATTCCGGCTCGCAGTTCTCATACCGTCCCAACTTTTTCTGATTTAGGGTTGGACATTTATTTGGAACAAGACCGTTTACAATCAAACACGGTCTCACAGGTTTATAGCAACCAAGGTCCGAACCCGTAAAGAGACGGCGGAAAGGAAACGTTATGAGCAAGAAACCTCGGGAGAGAGATGAGAAATGGAAACGGCATTGGGTTGAGGGTGCCGTTACGGAATAGCCACACCCATTCGAGGTGTGAATGACGACTAGTCTCGGGCCAAGCGTGCATCGGAAATGTGCCCGGCTTAAAAACCTGTGTGAAATTGAACGTGGATCAGGGCGGTCCGCTGTGGGGACTCTTTATGGAAGTAAATGGCTCAGAACATGGGGCCCCCACTATGGACCAAACATCCACTGAGCAAGAAGAAGCCAAGGCACTGAGCATCAAAACGTCATTTAAATCCACTCGGAACGAGTTCCTGATGTCGGATCGTGTGACTGTACCGATTTCTTGACTGCGCGCAACAAGTGCATTGGGCGACGAGGCAAGCGAGATAGCAAGAGAAAAAGAGAAGTAGAGTCAGCCCTGCATGTCCTGGTCCCCGAATCAAACCCCCTGAGGATAGGGAGGGCTACTAATTAAGCAGGCGAGTAGAGTGCAGCGTTAACGAGTTAGAAAATGTGCAAAATAATCAAGAGGCAGAATAATGAGTCCAATAATCTAGGGTAACAAAACGGCGCAAGTGTGATTCGGGGAAGCCATTTAAGACGTGGACTGCCGGAGGGTGAAAACTGTTCTTCCGTCTGCCAGCGCACGGCATTAAAGCTGCCCCCGGATGCTAATGGGTAAAACAATTTGTGTCCCTGCCGAGTTGGTTCCATGATTATTGCATTGGCCTTTGCCTCCGGCAGAGTGATATCAACAGCGCACGACGTTAAACGACTGATGTTTGGATCAAACCAGACTGCATGGGGACCCTATAAATGGTGATAAGTACCTTGGCCTTGCTCAGTTTTGTTTGGAGAGTGCTGCATTGCCAGCGTCTGTTTTTCGGAACGTCAGGGGTACTGATCTGATGAGAACCCATCAGATCGTACAAGAGAGAGAGAGCAGGAAATCAAATTCTGTCTTTACGAGCACTTGGGTAAGCAGATAACTGTAAAGCTCAGGGTTTGCGTAACTCGGATTATTAATTTGCAACCAGGAAATAATCTATTTAAACGTTAATACTGAATCATCAAATTTGTACATTTTCTCAAACGTTTCAAAACGGCCCGGTAAATCAGATTTACGCTTCCGCGACAGCAGGCTCGTACCTGGAAGACGTTCCGTCACTGTTGCTAATTGTGATTCAATTCCGAGCCCAACAAAAGGCCACACAGTAAGAAGTGAGGAGCCGTGCGGGATTCCTGCTGCGAGGCACCTTCGGAATCCAGCTACATACGAGCTCTAAGCATGTCCGTCGTGCCTCTGTGTGCCGTTTTAGTCATGCTGACCCTTGGTTTTTCTCTCCTCCAGGTCATCCACCCTTGGGGCAGCTACAGCTTCATGATGTGCGGGACGATCTTTGGCTGCATGGGCTTCACACTCTTCTTAGTTCTGCTCGCAGTTAATCACAAACACAAAAAACGAGCAGGTAATGACCTTAGTCCCAGGTCTAACTGATGAACTGATCTGATGTTTGACTGGCTTGTTGAGTGTTGAATTTTCTCTGAACAGCCGCCCCCAATGGCATCCCTGCAGCAGACAAGCAGGACGCCGTGGATTCTACGGCGAGGACGAAAGAAGAGGAGCACTGATCGTAGTCACTGTATTTATAGACGACCCTGGAAGGCTGAATACCGGACTTTTGTGCGTACAGACAAACCAAAGACGGTCGCGTATGAAGGAGTTAAATGTAAGTCTGATCAAGCCTAAGAAGTTCTGCTTCCAAATTCTGCTTCTGTTAAAAGTACATCTATCAATCTAAATCCCTCCTGTCTTGGCACGCCTGGTATGTGAGAGTCTGGCTACGACGGGTATAAAGCCTCCACACTTAGCTGACTGCTATAAAGTCAGTGATGCTTGCAGCCGATGTCTAAAACTCCTACTGATGAATAAACAGAGTTTAATTTAATACAAGTAGCACGTTGCTCCTTCATAGCAGACAATATTGTGTGTCTGGGTACGGGCGTGTGGACGGGTCCAGTCCATCGTTGGTCCCCACAGTGTGTTCCTGAAGAACACAGGGTTCAGGTACGAGCGTGCCACGACTACAGCCTGTTCCAGAAACCAGACAATATCTCCAGAGAATATTTCCCCATTTCCATGGTCCAGGGGCACTGTGCTTTAAACCACTCTGTCCGATACCATGCATGCTGATCTTAAGATTGCTGCTTCGTGATTAACACAGGCTGGATTCATGGAAAGTTTTTGGGGGGGGGTTTTTCCCTTAAGACAAACTTGAGTTCTCAAATGTTCTTTTAAGAAACGTTATTTCATAAAGCTTTTCTTAAAAAAAAAAATCTTCTTTGTTTTTTTGCTATGCGAGCTGCAACTTGCAGCTTCGCATCCGAGAAAAATAAACAAATAAGTGACAGCCTGATGGTCACCGTTCTTCAGTCTGACTCGTGGGAAACACAAATGTTAAGTGCATATCTGAGATTTGATTCATCAATTTCTAGCTGGGAGACGTATTCTGGCAAATGCAAATCTTACATCAGAGCAGGCTTTTAATGTAAGTGCTTATTTGAGGAAACAAAACAAAAGCAAACAATGAAAAAGTCTACACAAAAACACGCACAAATAAACAGTGTGGTAATGCTACAAAGGCTGGCGTCGGAAATGAAAAGAACGCGACCGCCGCTAAAATGCAAGTACAGTATTTACAGATTTTGAGAAGAAACTTAAAATAAAAACACAAAAGAGCTAAAACATCCAAAAAAAATAACTTCTTGGGGCACTGAGTAAAGTGTGTGTGTATGTATGTATATATACGTGTTTTTGTATATATGTATGTTTGTGTTTGTGTATACATGTACGTGTGTGTGTGTGTGTGTGTGTGTATATATGTATGTATATATACGTGTTTCTGTATATATGTATGTTTGTGTATACATGTACGTGTGTGTGTGCATGTTGTGTGTGTGTGTGTGTGTATATGTATATGTACGTGTTTGTGTATACATGTACGTGTGTGTGTGCATGTTGTGTGTGTGTGTATATGTACGTGTCTGTGTATATATGTATGTTTGTGTGCATGTGTGCGTGTGTGTGTGCGTGTGTGTGAGACAAATGACAAATCTGACAAATAGAATTAACCATGAACATGTCAACTAAGTTCTGAGACCCTTACAAGAACACTAGAGCAAATCTGATGAAGTTGAACTATGAGTCCCTGTAGTGACTTCTGGCCAGGCTGGGTGTCACACAGGCAAAACTGGAGGTCATTCAGGGTGCTGTACATGCTTGTCTTTGTCTCGTAACACCGTTTATAAATGGAGATAACAGCTTCTATAATTAGCTGTTTGTGAAATACAGAGCAAAAACTAAAGAAGCGATCATCGGACACCAAGCACGTCCTGGCTGACTGGCATCAGTCGGGAGGCAAACTGCCCGAGCCCGCTGTCCCACTCAACGATCGTTTCAAATCCGGAAAACTCGATGCGTAGCAGAATATTTGAATGGCGTTGTCTTAAAATAGCACGGACACAAACAGATCCAGAGGTAAACATGAGAACCGTTTCTTTAAAAAAAAAAATAAGTCTTCACCAACCAGTCTTCAAAACTACACTTCGGAGCATGTAAGATATTAGATTACATTATATTACAGCTGGTGTTCGATTTCTTAAGATTGCCGTTTGTGGCTTTTCTTTTGGCTGCGTTCTTGCTCTCGGGTGGAGGGCAAAGCGTTTCTCGTTCGTTTGTCCCGGCCCCACGTACAGAACAGGAACGTTCACAGCTGACTGGTTTCATACGAAGGTCACATGTAAGCAGCTCAAGGTTCGTCAAGGCCGAGTCACGCTTCGTTATGTTAACTACTCGCTCTTTTCACGCTTTAGGATCTCCTCTGCATTTTCCGGGTTAATCGCTTTTACGAGCTTAATACGTTCATACTTTTATTAGGAAGGACTACCTGGAAGTTAGACGCCCCCCCACCCCGACTGTTCTAACATTCGGACTAGACCTTGTTTATATTTTACATTTGCGGCATTTAGCGGACGCCCTTATCCAGAGCGACTTACAACATACAGTCTTACAATTCAGGCAATGGTGGGTTAAAGGCCTTGCTTACGGACCAAACTGTGGCAGCTTGGCAGAATTGGGATTTGAACCCAGAACCATCGAGTCTAGAGTCCAGTACCATAACCGCTAGGCTACTGCGGACTTTGACGCAGTGGCTGCTGTGTTTAGCCTTGTTTTTGTGTGGGTGACCTTCCTCCACTTATCTATAGCTGTAAATGGTTTTTGTAGGTATATGTATGTCCTATTGTAAGTGGTACGCCTACTAGCCAGTTTTCTAATCTATAATGATATAAACTGGCCCAGACTCGTTCTCTGTTTCATCTGGCTGATGTTCCGTGCTGTTCCTGGTCCCAAAGTGTTTTTGGCTTCCATCCAAACGAGTATCAGTCGTTCCATTCGCTCGTTCAAGTGGCCCCGTAAACGGTGTGCTCCGATCTAGAAATCAGAACGACTAATCTGATCAAGACAGCTGCACCCCAGTATTTAGATTTTGCGGCGCACATTCACCGGTTACTCCAATTTTAATCACAGGCCTAACCAGCACAGTTGCCAGGTCTGCTTATTCTAAACGTTTGGCTTTGTTTCATCTCTGTTCTAGAAACCGTACGGACACGTGACCAGTTCATGCACTGCCCCGTGGCTCGGCCCGACACTTTCCGTGTCATTTTTGATTCTGATTCCTGAACGAACCCCTCTGTGAAAAGCTGCGTGCAGAATTAATCCAGTTCTGTTTTCCTTGCATTATTTAGTGCTGTCCGCCGTCTGAATCATGGCATCGCGAGATCATAATTCAAGAGCGCTGGAGGTAGAACTAATGCAATGTGCAACCACTGTTTTGCGTTTCCTGTGCTAACCAGAGTTAATTTGCTGAAGTACACGTCACGATAAAAAGCACCAAATAAAAGTGGGTGGAGCAAGGCTTCATCTTATTCCCATATGGGTAAAATTACAAAAATATGTTTTCTTTCTCCAGGACTGATTTCTCCCCTTCTTCCCTAATCAGCCTGCTAAGCTACGACTATATAACTTGAAAAATAGTAGATCCCATTTGAACAGTTGCAGCATACAAAAATAAACATCTGATTGATGTCCCTGCGGCTTTTGATCCACAAATAAACCTCTATAAATCTCTATGATCTGTAGGCATGTCTGAAAGCACCCTAAAGTCTCCCGGCCTGATTCATTCGGGCAGTTTCCCAAAAGTGTTAAATGACGGTAGCTGATCCACTCGCGCTTGCGCTCCGTCCGTTAAGGCGATCTCAGCGTCGCCAGGCTTTCTGAAAAACGGGCCCCGAGCAATAAGTTTAAGGTGCTTGTAAATATGACGAAAGGTGCAACGGGACCCACTTGTGTCGAAAAGCAAAGACTTGCCCTGTCTAATAGTTTCCCCAGAGGCCTTTGGGCAGGTACAGGGGGCGACCCTTAAAGCTACGTTCACACTGCAGGTAAGAGTGACCTGTTTTTTTTTGTTTTTTTTTTTACCTTTACAGTTATCCCTTCCACATAAGCTGTATATAAGACAGCCTTTTATTTTTGTTTATTATAATTCTTAAAACCTGAGACGATAAACCATATGGATGTTGATCGGATGGACGTTAAACAGCAGCTACCTGACACCAATGGATACGCGGGTCCATCCGATCGTGAGAGGTCTTAAGAATTAGAAGAGGGAATAAAAATGTGTCTTGTGTACAGCTCTGAATGGCAGAAAACTAGTACGATACCCTTGTACTGATAAAAGACACAAAGATGGGCGTTACTGTATTGTATAGTACTGCACGAAATGTTTTCATGTTGCGTTTTTGTTTGAATGTGCAAAGTATCTGAAAGATACTGAAAGATCTGTGCGCCTACGGTTCGCAGGGCTCGACGTTTATGAATACCGGTCGTTTCAGGAGCGTGACCTTGCAGTGTGAACGCAGCCAAAACCTACAGCTAGCAAACCAAAAACTGTTCGCTGGGTCACATGCAAAAAAAGGGCAGTTTGTGCGCGACAAACGGCGTGTTCGAACACAAAAACAAACTCTGCTGGTGCATGTGAGAAGAACGAATCCCGAGGTGTCTATTTCTGCGTCATAAAAAAAAACAGCAATTCCCTGAAAGCTAACCTCGGCTCGAGTGCAGCTCATATAGGTCTGATGGCTGGTCGTCCGTCTGAGGCCTGTAATGCATCCCCCACTCGCTGAACACGTGTCATCTTACCTCCAGAAGAGGGCCGATTAG
>JAYJMA010038401.1:0-11412 GCA_036873895.1 Parotocinclus cabessadecuia
GATCTTGTCTATATATATATATATATATATATATATATATATATATATATATATATATATATATGGCTGTGTACTCCACCTCAAGTAGTCGTGAAACGTCCCTGATGCAAGTGTATTTTTTTTTCTTCTATTTAACGTTACGGAATAAAACTCAATAGCATTACATGAAACTCACTATATAGTGCACAGAGCTGAAGTTTCCCCGGTTCATAATGTAACAGAAAAGTTTGCGTGGAAGACAAATCTATAGCAGTTCATTTTCAGACTGTCATTTTAATTAGCACCCGTTTTAGGGCAAATCCCTCCGCTTTTGTTGAGATTGACAGGCTGTCAGCCAATTGTAGCGCAGGATTTGAGAGGACTAGCCATATATTGCAAAGGAGGCGGTACTTATATGAATACGGGTAGGGAAGGTGCTAGCGACTCTGTTGCTGTGGTGACGCTTTCGTTTGTATCAAATGCAGGTAAGTCTCTGAATGAAAAGTCGTTTTTTAAACGAAATTAGTTTATTTTGGTGTCCGGCGGTGTTTATACAAAAGGTGAAAAGTTACGGGTAGAATTTGGAGGCCTTAATTTGGGTGTTTCATTTACGCTTGTGTTGTATTCAAATCCTGTGGGTCAGATATATTTCTGTTTACAAGTCCGAGGTAACATTGTAGAATAAAAAAATCTGCTCAATTCATGCACGTTTGTACTGGTTAAGACAGTACAGTGCTTGTTTTAGCTGGTAAACAACCTGTGACCGTACCATCGTTCTATAGTATAGCTAGATAGTAAACAGCATATTTCGTACTGGTGACCATCATACTCGTCCATTGATGTTTTAGCTGATGAACCTGTACGATCTTACCAGTTTCTCTAGCGATAAGCCAGCATATCACCATCCCATATTGGTAACATAATGCCCGCCATACCAGTATCCCATAGTGGTGGCCATAATAACAACCATACTGATCATGACCTGCTGGTGACCCACATGCCACCATACCAGTGACCATCATACTCACCATTCCACCAGTGCATACTGCTGACCAGCATGCATCTATACCAGAAACTGGAGACCACTCTATCCACTATATCACGTACTGCAATCCATCATTTTGTACATTAAAAAAATCAGTACAACACACAATTTAGCCAGAGGTGCGCAAACATTGGCGCAAGATTGTATAGTCATCTGTCTTTCTTCATGTTTGAAGGCATGACCAGAGCACCATCCTCGTTTGGGATGCTTCAGTCAGAAAGGGTCCAGCTCTTGTGTCTCACAGCATCCAGCGGTGTCCCTTTGTTCTCCCGAGGCTCCTGCAAACAGCTGCCCTTCTCCATCATTGGCTCCCTGAATGGCGTGCACATGTTCGGGGCTGGACACAACGCCACGCTGTCCAGCTGCGAGACACTACGAGGTGGCCGCGTGCTCTGGAGAGTCTATCACGACAGCCTGATGCTCATTGCTGTGAGCAGCCATACTGAGGTTAGTGAGCTGCACCTGCGTCGCCTGCTGGAGAACATCTGGAACAGCATGGTGCTTGTTTTGGGCCTGGACGAGCTGGCAAACGCGCGCAATGTGGAGCGGCTTAAGCGGGAGCTGCGTGCTTGCTATCGCTTAATCGACAAGCTCCTTGAATGTGGCTCTTTGCAGAATAATGAGCTGGGGCTTTTGGGAGACCTGGCCCACTGCGCTGACTGCGTTCTGGTTTCTCAGCCCGTCGTCCTGCAGGAGACCCTGGATTCCTTTGCACGGGGTGCGGAAAGCGACTTCGGCTGCTTATTGATCAATGGCAGGCTCGCCGTAGCTACGGAAAAATGGTGGCGCCTTGCTCCACAAGAGCTCGTTCTCCTGACAGCCCTGGCAGATTTGCCTCCTGGGGTGACGTCCTGTGATTATCCAGTCTTTTTACCCCAGGGAAGTCCCACTGTTGCCCACAGGCTGCTTTGCTTCCAGCTGCTCCCTGGTGCCGTCGTGTGCACCTTGTGCGGACCTAAACCGTCTTTATATCAGGTAGAAAATGAGTTGGTCGGACGTCTTTGGTCTCCAGTGGTAGAACATTTACAGACGGCTCTGGAACAGGCTGGCCGATCGGCTTTACCCCCGTCCGTTAGCCTGCACTGGGACGTTCTAGCCGCACTGCTGATAAACCGCGAGTCGCGCAGATCTGTCTCGGCTCTAGGTCCTACCTCATCGAAACCCAGTCACTGGAAACTCCTGCGTCTCTTCTACACATTCGCGGTGACGCGCTACTTCGCCTCAGAGGAACCACCAAACTCGGGTGACGCCGCAGCCTCCCTGTCTTTGCATGAGGAATTCTGCAGAGGCTTCACCCACCAGCCTGTGCAATGCTACCTCGTGACTGAGGAGTGCAAATGTTACGCCATGCAGACCCCCCGTCATCAGCTGTTCCTCCTCATGGATCTATCCGTACCCACCTTTGCTCTGCGCTCCATTGCCACAAACACACTGGATGCAATCACCATGGCGACAGGCTTCTAGGCACCAACGTGGGAGTAATTACTGGAATTGTGGCCCTTTTTTTTGACTCATAGGTGAGAGCCAGGTGGGCTGTGGCCAATAAAGCACGAAGAGTGGGTGACATTCCGCAAATACGCTACGTGGTCACGTGGAACCCACAATTTATTTACCTCCTATATCAATACAATATTGATATCACAGCTCGAAATATCCACCAACACTGACACTGGAGTCAATACCAGGGTTGGGCATCGAAACTTGCTTCGAATCGCCCATTCCACTAATTGGTTCCTTCGAATGCAATTTATGCTTCAAATACGTCACTGCAATTCGCTCAAAAATATGCCAGTGTAGAGGAGTCACTCTATGTGCCAGGTGCGTCATGTAATCCTGTATGTCATGATGTTGTTTTGTTTTTATGCATACTGTTAGAACATTAGCGGTCGAAAGTTTGGCTTCACTTTGAGAGAAAACGAAAAGGCGAAGGATGCAAAGTTGATCTGTTGCAAACAAATGATGATACTGAACATCAGCAGTACATCTGGTTTAACAGTGTGGGATATATTAAAAATAAATTATTATACATATTACATATATTTTAAAATATATTCTTGGTTCTTCAACATTTAACACTGGAAATTGCTGAGAACCAGAATAAATAAGCAGTACTGGAATCAGAGTCGATAAAATGCAAACGGTATCCAACCTCGTTCAATACTGATCTGCTCCTAAGCCAGTTCTGATCAAACGCTGATGTCCTTCAGATGTACCACCATATCTGACTGATCTCATATTTATTGATCCTACACTTTCACCGATGCTGTATTGAGCCAGTACTTGTCTAAAACTCATCCACTCAAGAGCTGATGATCATCCTGATCATGATGATTCACTATAGACCCGGTAGAGATGGACACTGATCTAACGCTGATGGACACTGATCTGGGCCGAGTGTGATTTATGAAAAAAAAATGTATATTTATTTGCAGAGGCTTTTATCCAGAGCAACTTTTTGTTGATTAAATCCCATAAGATGCAATGCAAACAATTGAGGCTTAAGCTTACGTGCCCACCAGCTGCAGCTAGGCAGTACTGGGATTTGAACACCATAGTCCAAAATCTACTGCACCATCACAGTTCCTGCTAATACAGAGCCTGTACTGATGGACACAGATTTAACTGCTCTGACACTGTTCATGTGCTGGTCCAATACAGAACCTGACTCTGACAGATCCACTCATCTGGTAATGCAAAAACTAAATTCGGCTGTGTCGTTGTGGATTTAAGATGGCCCATGTCCTGTGTTTACATGCAGTATCTGTGTTGATGTCACATGTGTACCCAGTATTAACCCTTTAAGGACTAAAGGACACATTTGTCCGATACTTTTAAATGGACACCACATGCGATTGAAACAACCTACAGTCTTGAAAGGGTTCAGACAGAAACGCTTAAGGCATTATTTTTCCAGCAGAGCTTCACTTTAAGATATAGTTTCAATTGCATTTGGCATCCGTTTAAAGGTATATGACAAATATGTCCCTTAGTCCTTAAAGGGTTAAACGAGTCCAATTTGTAATAATTTACAGTCGGCTCCGGACGCACTGACATTCTATAAAAGCTTTATGAAATGTTTTGCTGATTAATTAGCTTAGTCTTATGCTGAAAACATTAGAGAAACCAAATGCTTAAAGCAAATATAATCTTACAAAATAAAAACCTTTTTTAAAAAAAATTCATAACCGTGTCATGACTGTTTGTATCCTTAGCCTGTTCTCATTTTTGTCACGAACAGTCCATATAAATTTTTTTTATTATTTTATTAGCATTTTTTTTTTACATTATGCGTTTTGGATTTTTGTACACATACATGCAATCTGAAGATGTTTAGAAACCCGTTTTTCAGTGTCGAGTTTGTCCTTGTAATATCATCAGTGTTTATATTGTTCAGTTTGTTTCTATTGTTTATATGTTGTCTGGAGGGATGCACCAAAATTAATGTTTGACAGAAACCAAACAAAAGGAAACATTTGGTTCAAGACAGAATACTGAATACGTTTTTAATCATTTTGCCACTTTTTTTTACTATTGCATAAATTAAATAGCCTATATGTGTTTTTGTCTTGTTTTATGCTTTTCAAACTTAAAAATATTTAATGAAAGCAGAACACTGTACCGCTTTTTGACAGTTTGGCAGAACAGTGTCTGCAAACTGCCCTTCTGGAGCAATTCTCTGACACTTTAAAATGCTTCCCAGACATCTAAGCTTTTAAGATTCTTTTTAACCGAGGAGCACTGGGGCACCTTATTTCAGAGGAACAGGAACACTTTTTTTTTTGTTTTGTTATTACTTTATTCCACCAGATAAGGCATGAATCTGGGGTACAAAAAAACCAAAGAAAAAAAAGAATGGACCTTTTTGTTAAGGTGGGGTTGCACATGCGTTAATGTATGACAGTAGTAGATTGAGGGAACAGTTTCTGATCCATTCTAAAAGAAAAGAAAATATATTTAAACATACAAACGGTCAAATGTTTAACATTAAGCATTATAGTTAATAGTTTATAGTTATTAGGCACAAGAAGGCTAAATTCTCTTGAATTAATATTAGAGAACACGCAAATGAAAAGAGATGAAAATGTGATGACCTTCATAGATCATACCATAATAACAGCCACACCCTTAAAAGCCAATTTTAACTGTTAGCAATAATTAAAAAGGTTAAAATAAACTGAGCTGTTAAGAAACAGGAGTGGAGGAGAAAGCAAGTGTATTTTTGAGCCTGGTGGGAGAGGCAAATGTTAGCCAAGGTTCACGGTTTCTGAATATGGCTACATATTAAAGTCACAATGTCTCCAGATCTACATTTAGGTGCCTCCTCTATGTCAACAAGCTATTTGAAATCTATCCACCTAGAACAGGGGTTACACCTTTTTTCATCGGATGAAATGGAATCAGAATGCTAATACATTTACACATACATGCAGTTTTTTTCCAGATATTGTATAGAACCTCGGAATTGGAACGCCTCTTCTTTCGACTTGAAACAGTCAATGGTGCGATGATCCAAAGACGCACGTAATTCAGTCCAGTTGGTGGCGATAATGCACCAATACGATATGCCAGTACCAATTAAACCTGGAAAAAGCTGCACCCATTTTAGGGACTGCATCCTTCGGGGGCTGAATTTAAAGTCTGATTGTGTTGTAGTGCTATGGCTAGGCTATCCCATTTTGAAGGCTTCTTCCTACAGTACGTGGCCAAGAAATGGAAATTATTTTCCATGGTAATACAGGATACAATAGATGTATCCTTCTCTAGCCCATATATCCCTGTGATGCAAACTGGAAATCTGCTGTAGAGCATTTAATTTTGGTTCGGACTTAACTGCGGTATACAAAGGATGCAGCCCCTAAAATGGGAAACAGCTATAATGTGTATATGTATATTATTTTAATCTATGGGTGTGATTTCAGACAATCCCCTCAGTTTGGGAGCCGCTGTAACAATGATAAGACTCCAAAGTGCGGTCGCCTCAATTTTCCCCTTATTTCATGTCTTCATATTATAATTATTTTTTTGTATTTAACAGGGGTGGGACTTTAACGTGTTAATTTCTATTAATTAATTACAGGGAAAATAACGAATTAAAAAATGTAATGCATTTTATCGCACCGTGGAACATTTCTCCGTGCAGGAGTTCCAGGCATACAGATTGTAGCGATGGTCGAACCCGAAGGGGGCTGTTCTTGTCCCGCAAACAGCAGCATGACTCGCTGATCTGTTATTTTGAATTTGTGTCGTTCCATGTTCTGTTTGATGTGATCGTGGGCTGACCGTGGGAGTGACTGAACGTGATGTAGCATGTTTGGGGGCGTGAACGTGCGTATTTGTGACCTTGTGGGTTTATTTTGGGCTATCGGGAATGTTGTCTTAGGTGAAACTTTGTGTGTAGGGAATATAACTCTAACTCGTGCAGATTGTCCTGTGTGATTGTCCCAGTGTTGTCTTTCGTGGAATGAATGAGCGAACCCTTCCGTCTGTGTGTGCTGGGTGACTGCTGCTTTCCATGTTAGGGTACCTCTGTACTGCACTGGGTAACAAGAGTTGTTGTTAGAACTGGTATTAGTGTCTGTACCTGGAAGTTCAATAAAAATCCATGTTTTATTTATAATGGGAGCAGTTGAAGTCAATCAGTAGTTTTTTCAGAATTTTCAGTGTTCTGAAAACTGTTTGCTCTGTGTTTTCTGCACTCATCTATTGGTCTATGTAGTAAATTGGTGGGAAAATAAACAAGATTTTGAAGTTTAAGCTGATGTTTATTGACACATTCATCGTCCAAACTTAAATTAATATTTCTCATGTTTAATATTGAAATGTGATTAAAACGTGATTCATTTCGATTAAGTACATAGCTTCTAATTAATTTGATTATTTTTTTTAATCGAGTCCCACCCCTAGTATTTAATAATTATAATCGGATTCCAATTGTAAATTCGAAATATCAAAAGACAGGCCATAGTATAACTGGATGCACTTGTATGCATGAAGTTTCTCTCTGCCTGTAAAACGAGTGGCGTTTATAGGACTAAAGTTTAGTAAGCCTTTATATGTCTATTTATTTAATTGTGTTCTCTTTGTTTACTTTTAGAACTTACATATAACCTAAAACAACAGCTTTTCATGTATGCGGAAACATAGAAAGGTTCACAAACTTTCAGATACCACTGTACATTACAAAAAAATGACAGGGCACCGGCCGTCACACAGGTGAGAGGAGCAATGACTTGAATGTTTTTATGGAATAATGCTAAGAAGTTCACACCTCACATGACTTTTAAAATGCTGTTTCAGCTAAAACTGTATGGCATGATCTTGACATGTCCGTGCTGCCATTCCAAAAGCTTTGTGTATTAATTAGAAACACTGTTCAATTTGCAAAGATCCTGCAGATTTCCTATACCTGACAGGATGTTTTGATTAGAGCAATCCAAAACATGTCGCTAGCCAGGACAGGCAGCTTCAACTGGAAACCATTAGGCACAGTGATTTTTTTTTTTTTTTTTTCTTTTTTGTGTGCGCTAATAAAACAGCAAACAAACATGAGAACGTCATGCAGAATGTCTCTACCATTCGGATTCTTGTAGCATGGAGGCACTGAATATGCAGTGGGAGTGCTTGGACACCTGCACACACAAAGCAGCTGTGCAAGTGAGCGATTGGGCACCTGGATTTCCAGAGAGGCCAAGGGAGAGCGAGGATGACGAGTGTCAGAGAAGAGGAATGTAATTAAGGCAGGACGAGGGTTTCATTTGAGCTGGGCAATTACCCCCTCTAATTATCAGGTTCAGAAAGACAAAGAGGAAGTGCGACTCTCCATTGCTCTGAAATGGGCTTAAAAATCACAGAGACTGTGTTTTATGAAAAGAGGGCCAAGTTAAGAGAGCCCGACTGATCACTGATGACCAGCAGGTGTCAGTGAGTAAATTACAGCTGTAATGTCAGTGATATCTCAGTAGTTAACAGATGTGACTGGAAACAGCTGGTTTTCATTGGAGTTTTTTTTTCCATAATCAGTCTCGTGTAAGGAGTTCTGCCACAGCCAGACTTAAACAGCAGAGTGCTTTTACTTGTATTCAGAATTCAGTTAGTGTGTACAGACCTTTAAACATGGCTCAGTCCCTTTTTTTTTGTTTATGAAACTGGTAATATATATATATATATATTGGATTTCAGTACCATTTAAATCTTGAGTGTACTACATGACTTTTAAAGCCATAGCAGATTCTGAAAAGGCTGGGTATTTCGCATCAGTTTAATGAAATGAAATGCATTTGTGAGCAGTGTATGTCCATCTCACACTACACAGCCTGCTGTAGAACCGAAATGAACACCCCCCAGAACATACAGGAGACCCAGAATCAACAGATTGCATGTACACAATTATAGCAATAACTACATAGGAAACTGTTAATGCTCATATTGCTATAGTACTCCAAACCGTTTTTAATCTCTTTCTCCACACACATATAAAATAGCCAGACCCAGATACCGTTCTACTAGTAGTCAGCTAGTGACCGATTCAGATTTTATCGCTGACCAGTGTACACTACTAGATCACGCTGAGTCGGTTCGACGAAATCTAATGTTTGATAAGTTCTGGCTGTTCTGAAATGCGATCAGGAGGTTAAAAAGAGGAGTCTCTCACACCACTGGATTCTCACTCCAAACGTCGACTCAGACTGGTGAAAAACATCAGACTAGAGCCAACCAGAACAGACTTAACCAGACTGAGAATCTGGACTAAAATCAGAATAGGCATCATGTAGTAAAACCCTGGCTTTAGCAAACTAATTAGTTTGTCCCCATATAGTGCAATGCTAATGAGGGAGTTATGGACCTGGTGTTATTCTGGCCACACTGCACTTTAGTGTTGAAAGTTCTTTTCGTAATCCATGCATGACAAAAGTAAGTGTGGAGAAACAATTCCGAACTAGTACAGAGCAAGGTATTTACAACATTTAACGTTTAAAATGGCATCACTGCGGTGAATATGCAGAATTTGACATGGTTTACAAAAGCAAAAAGGAAAAAGGTTAAAGCTGTCCAGAGCGCAGAGCCAAGCCCCTGCCATCTTGCTTTAGCAATGAAGTACTTTCCTTTAAAAGTGCATTTCTGTATTTTATCGTGCCTGGAAAGAAATAAATTTGAAATTGGCCGAAATCGGAACCAGCCAATCTTATGTTAAAAATTAGATATCAGCCAACAAAACTGCAATCAGTGCATCTCTAATAGGTTGTCGACTACTGGTAGTTTGAATGTACCACTGTTGGGGCCCTTGAGGTATCATGTAACTGTTCAGGTCACTGCTAATCCACTTTGAATAAATGTGTGAAATGAGTCTGGCTGGATCGGGTGTGGCATGCAAATCAAATGTGTCTGAGGGAGGCTGTGTCACTGTCGATGGGCACTAGAACCCTGCAACCCTGAGTACTAGGATCAGGTTTCCAACATGACTTAAGACTGCTATGTTTGCCATGTTTTACTTAGTGACCGAAATGGTACGAATTAGACTGAAAAGTAGTCTGTGACTGTGAAATGGCTGGAAAATCGTTTGGTGTAAGGCTGGCATAATCCAGCTCTAAACAGGACTGGGATCAAGAGAGAAATCTAAATGGAACGTGATGACAGTTTAGCAAACTGCGTAAACGTTTACAGAAGCTACAGCTCTTCAGTAGTCGAGGAGTAGCATTCCAGATGCATGTTATGTAATGTGAGATTAGATGCCCGCTGCCTGCCTACTGGTATTTTGGCTGGTAATAAAGCTGAAAGGAAACTACTGTTCATTCTGCGTAATCAGGACTTCTCCCTAAATATAATTACCTTTGGGCAAAGGGCACAGCCAGGGGGAGCAGGGTCTCTTACAAACCATGCCAGCTAAAGATACAATGAGTACAGTTCTTGTGTCCGCTGGTGGTTTGAATACCACTGTCCATAACGATATACACAATCAAAGATTACTTTTGTGTTCTGAAACCCAGTCCTTTCATTGATCCTGTAGTTAATTGTTGCATAATTACATAAGTGCTCAGTTGTGGGTTAGTCTGGATGGATTAAGCGGGACTGCAAAAAGAGTATTATGCCATGCAGAGCTGAAAGAACAGCACTGCATAATGCTGAGTATTCAAGACCTGATGGTGCCAAGGCTCCCTCATTACGTTTGGCATAGTTTGTAGGGAATCCTTTATCCAGCACTTCATACTGACAGCTGATTGATGACTCGTGCTGTGGAGTTCACAGAAAGTCCAGAACAAAGCTTGCGCTGGCCGCCAGCACACATTCTGAATTTACTTCCCAAACTATTGGCATGGCCAAGACCCTGAATTCCACAACGATCTGCGTCAGCGAGTGCTCTTGGGATTAGCTTGCGCCACCAAGGCATTGCTAACGCCTTTACACAGCAATCAGCATGTTTCCCTTGGCTCTGTTCCTAGGCTTGCGTTTCTGCTGTTGGAGTTCACATTAAATCCCCCAGACAGATTAAGTCCTAAGTAAAATCTTGTCTCAGTGCACCCTATTGTATTGCATTCGGCTACGTTTCTCTGGCTCTCACACTCTCTCTCTCCCAGCCTACTTATTTTTATGACTGCACTTACCTCATTAGAGCCAATGGACCGTCTCTTCATTATATGCAATGTTCATGATATCGAACTGCCCATTAAGAGCTTGATTAACATCTAGAATTTAGATGAAACCACATGTAAAGAGCTCCATTAGTCCAAGGTCCCTCATTCCAAAATGCATCTAGGTGAATGTTTTTACGATCGACAAAGCAAGAAGACATTCAGAAGGACAGCTTATTCTCCACTTTGAACATTGTACGGGCTCTTATTTGAAGAGTGTAATGGCCCACTTTTGGTCTCTGTCTGTGGCCAACCCAGTTCATCACATTTTGTCTCGATTTAGAAGAGAAGCAGAGTAAAATTCGCGAGTCACTAGTTTTCATCTCATTCCAATCTGAATTCCTGAAGGACGATTGCAGCCGGATAACTTCACTGCTAAAGGAGCTGTGACGGCAGTTTGGAAGTTTTTTGGTTTCAAAAAATCTAACAAGGAACAAAAGGCTATATAATGCAAAGTAACAGCAACTTAGTCTGTCACCTCAGCGGAAATGCGCTCGCATACAGATTCAAAGCTGTTACCCAGTAGCTCTAGTGAAACAGTGACAGACATTGCTTAAAGACACATTTTCTTAAGCAAGTGGTGCATTAGGAATGTGGTAACTAACCAGTCGCGAGTGACGGTTCAGGGTAATTGATTATATGAAGTAATTAATGCGTTGGATTAGAGGTAATCTTAATGCTGTGAAAATACGGATTTAAAAAGCATGTCACTTTTATGGTTTTAAAACGTAAGATATTTTGTATATTTCACGTATTAAATAT
>JAYJMA010038422.1:0-11412 GCA_036873895.1 Parotocinclus cabessadecuia
ATATAAAACATCACAAATTTCACGCAGCACTATAAAATCACTGTTACATCCCTCATACATAGCCACAGGATTTAAAAAAAATATTAAAATATATACAGGTAATTGGCATTATACATTGGCCATCGGTCACCCAGCTGTTATTGGTCTTTAAAAACCTGAGATATATGAATTAGATGCTCAGTCAGCCAGCTGTTGCCAGGATGCTCAGTATCTGCTTTGTACTATTGTGCTGCGTGATTCGCCAGTTTTCCACATTCATGTGGAACTATACTGTGTGTGTGTGTATACATGTGCTGTACACACTAACCATCTGAATGTCGAGCTCGATGAAGCCTGTATTATGGGCGTCGATCTTCTGGAACACTCCTAAATATGGGGGGACAAAATCAGGGTGTTATGTGGTCCCAACCCATTGATCACTAACTGTATTCACTGTATAAAGTCTATAGACTGTAACTGTATACACTGTTCATTCGAATGACATAACCAGGATTCATCTCATGCTGCATTAAGCACATTTCTAAATGGCTCAGAGCAGAGCCATTACTTTACTTTTACGCTGGAGCGACTTACGGAACATCAGCTCTAGACGCATCAGGCAAC
This sequence comes from Parotocinclus cabessadecuia, assembly GCA_036873895.1. NCBI lineage: Eukaryota > Metazoa > Chordata > Actinopteri > Siluriformes > Loricariidae > Parotocinclus > Parotocinclus cabessadecuia. The sequence goes on from JAYJMA010038422.1 coordinate 604, forward strand.
AAACAAAGTCATCAAAATCCACCGTCATATCGGGTAAAGCGTAACGAGCCACCAGCAGCTGGAAGATGGTGTCATTCAGAGTGAATCCTGCACACACACGAGACGCCCAGCATCTGAACTTTGAAACTCAGCACCGCAGGTCTGTTTGCGGTGGGTGTGTCCCACCCTGTCTTTTTTAAAACATTAATTGACACACGAGCTTCACTCACCTGCCTCTTTCAGGGACATGCGCAGCTCAGGACTGCTAATATTCCCTGAATTATCCAGATCGTTCTTCTTATAGATACCCTACAAGCAACAACATGTTTGCACTCACTTTAACAGGTCATAACACGCCCTAAACACAAACCAACCTGCTTCCTCCTGCAGTACAAAAGTGTGTGCGCGTGCGCGGGTGTTATTACCAGGTATTTCTGGATTTTTTTCCAGAGTGTCGCGAACTCCGTGAGCCCCAGCTTCCCGTTCCCAGAGTCCTGAACCCTCAGTTAAAGAACATGTGCACGTAAAAACTGCAGGAATCTACAGAAACTCAAACTCCCATAACAACCTGGCAGTGTGTGGAGTTAGAAAAAGGACGTAATGTTACAGTTCATTATTAGGATACGTCCATCAGGTTCACCAGGGTGGTGCAGGTGGTGAGACTGAAGCCATCTGTCTTAATGTCTGTCCCTAAAAACAATTAAATAGAAATCAGCTCAAGCACCTTCTCACTCCGCTTCACAAACTCAGATTCAGAAACATACGTACGTTTAGCAATGATTTTATTCAGGATGGATTGGAGTTCTACAGCAGAAATCTCCATGTCCTGTAGAAACGTAAACATGAATCACTATAAAGATTGACAAGCATTCATTAATAAATATGTTTCTTTCATGTGGTTAAGGTCTGTGGTGTGTTAAATCAGTGAGCTGGTTTCTATTTCCGTAATCCCACTGTTTAGTGGATCAGGCAAATCTTAACAGTTCATTTGGTAAAAATGACTAATGGTATATGATGATGTACGTACAGTTCCTGCCAGTTTGGTAAACAGTCCTCTGAATCCTGAGTCAAGATCACTTTCAGACACCACCTCCTAAAAGCAATCAGAAGCTTTATTACCTCCTGCTGATCTCACTCAGAAAAGTACTATCATCATCATAAGCATTCATTCTGTAAACAGTATACAAACTAAAGTACATATACATACTAAAGCCTTTAAAGAAGTGATTATTTATTACAGATCTGTTTGAAGGGAGCTCTGCTTGTGAGGGATGCCCAACAATTGGGTGAACCCAATGGTGAATTGGGTAGTGCCTCTAAACAGCAGAAACAAGCTGACAGCACCTCCTCTGTCCAGCAGAGGGCGTCTAAGGGGTGCCGGGCAAACAAGCACTGCACCTCCACCTCTGAACTGTGAGGGCAGCAGTGAGGTATAATGCCACAAATGTTAAAAATTATACTGTCGGTCCATGTTGTCATGAAAGTTTGAAATAATGACAATTTCTAAAGTTAAAGGAAATGAAAAACAGTTTGATAAAGTATATATTAATATGCATAATATAACTGCCACCGACTGGACCTGAACCATGGTTGGAATATCGCCCCATTGAGTCTTCTGATTAGGATGTCAATCTTTGAAGTTGCAATTTTTGGCTCGAATTTGGGCAAATGTTTCTAAACCAAACAAAAAACGACAGGCCGGCAAATTCCGAGGTTCCAGAACATAGCCATCTTCTTAGTTATTACAGATGCGGTTTATATTAATATAATTTTAACACAATATTTCTATAAATCTCACTTTCCGCATTTACCCCACGCTGAACCCATACCACAGATCTTAGATCTAAAAAAATTCTGTGACTTTTATAAAACTCACAAAAGGTTGTGGGTTTTTTTTTTTTTTTTGCATTACTGTGTTTAAACATTTCTGAAATGTACAGTAAGAAAATACATTGTGGAAAAAAAAGAAACGTCATTAAGCTCACGTCATGTATTTTCGCCTCGACAGGATCATCACAGCGCCTGCAGGAGGGACGAATTAGTTTATAGTTATATATAGATGATGCTCCACAGACTAACATAACACTTCTATATATTTGTATGAAGAGGATTTACAGGGTTTCTGTCTGCTTTTCAGAGAAGACGCGCAGGCAGAAGTCTCCGTCTTTGTGGGGCTCAAAGGTGGACGGAACGACCAGGTATTCACCAGCGGGCAGGCGGAAGCGAGTGCTAACCTCACGCAGGTTAATGAAGGTTTCTGATCGAGCTTTCTGTGCATGCGTCAAGAAAAAGTTCTTATCCAGGTGCACAGTGGTCTGCCCCTTAAACTGTGGAACAAGACAGAAGCAGTCAGCTAAACAATTCTCACAGTCACATGCTCACACTTTATTTGTATTTTGATTCAGTATTCATTTATAAAATCTAATTGTGTTCGTGTCCCAAAGTATGTGGACACTCCAAAAGGGTCAATAAAACCAATTGTACAGTAATTATATCCACCCAAACATTCCAACTAACGCTCAGCGGCTTTCAACTTGGCCCTGCTTTAGGATTAAATCTTCAGCAACTCACTTTATTAAATGGGAGTCCTGTTCGAGCGGCTATAATCACCTGGAAGTAGCATTAAAAGGACAGTGGTGGTGCTTAATGTTCTGAACTACTGACCATTAGGATGAGAGTGGATTTCTACCTATTGTAATTCAATCTAGAATCTCATAAATGCTGTAAATGAAACGCCCTGGAGCTAAAAGCTTAGACTCATGGTCTCACAGAACCCAAACAACACCTGCAGCATCACTACGGAATTCTACTTAGCACCAGAATAAGAACCCAAACTGAAACAAGCTGGAAAAAACAAGCCGGAGGAGCTTCATAGTTCAGGTTTCCAAAATCCTTTGCTAAAAGCTATCTGATGGGATGTAAAGCACTAACTCTTGACTCTAGAGTAGTGGAATATGTTCTCTGGACTGATGAACTGATGGATGAATCTGTGTTTTTTTAGATGAGGAGCATGGGAGTAATGACTGGTTCTGATGGTTTGGACTCCTGCTGATGGTGCTGCATGAGGGTGGTCAGGTTATAAGTACCTGTAAGAGTGTCAAACTGGATTCATAGACTGCGAAAAGGTGGTACAGTGCACTGAATGTCTCGTGATGTGTATACAATGGGTCCAAAAACAGTGACTGCATCTTAGCGTTCCAAAGGCCGTAGTGTGAAATAAGTAGCTGAATTTGCAGGTGTATCGAAGCATATGGTCATATGAGTCTGCCAGCAGTGGCAACTTCTCTAGTGTACAGGAAATTCTCGTCAGAATTGTAGTCGGGCATTTCTATGTGTTCTATGGCATTTAAATTAATACGTTGTTAATTGGTTTAAGCAAGAATTGTTTCTAGAAGTCAAAACAGGTCCTACACAATCAATTTCTAAAAGAACACTCCACAGGCAGCTGCATACCACAGACATACGAAACAGAGTGGCAGGTTATGCTCACTTCTGTTCAGAAAGATGCCTGGTTCCAGTGGGCGAAAAGACAAATATTGGACCGTTCATGAGAATGATGTGAATAATACTAGGTGTTGTGCCTCAGGACCTCAGGAATACTTCAATGATACATCAGCTCAGTTCAAGCTGGAGGAGGTTCTGGGGGTGTCAATCCAACCTTTCTGAAATTGATTCAGTATCCGAATTTATCAACAATGTCAGTGCAACATAAGCATCGCTAATGTTCCAGTAACTGAATAAGGAAAATACGCTTAGACCCATTTACAGCTGAAGCAGAAGAAGCCGAAGCTCTGATGGCAGCAGATTGTGTTTGGTGTGAAATGTTCAACAAGCTCAAATGGACATGATGTTCAGGTATCCACATATTTTAGGTCACAGTTAGCATTTAAATGATTAACTCAAAATTTGTTATTTGAATTTTGGACAACAAAGATAATTATTGCTGCTTTATCTTGAAGATCTAGTGTTTAAATAGACAAAGACATAGGCTATTTTTAAATGTGACTAACAAATAAGATATGACATAGTTAATTATTTTCATTTATCTTACCTGAGGAGGAACCTGTGAGAAGCAGAGAGAGAGGAGAGATAATTAATTAAGGAAAATATTAATTAACTTTCACATTTAATCACATTCTAACCCTGCTTTTTGCTGGTCAGGGTCAAGGTGGAGTGCGTGGACCTGACGGTAAGGGTTAATTATCTGCTGTTTAAAATAAAGTATGATGTTCACCTACAGCCAGGCCGCTCAACACTCCTTTGAACCTCTGTAGCTTTGCTAAGTGAGCTTCCTGCATGCTTGCTCCACATCTACCTTTACAAAATCTGTTTCTATACTAGAACTAGCCCTAAAACCTACCTCCTATCCTTTTCATGTCATTCTCTCCTTCACATTTGTTTTGTCATCCGTTGCTTATATAGGATTATTAGTTAAAACAAAGTAATAATAACCAATAGGAATTTTAAGAATTTCACAATCTTAACATCTTGGAAAATAAGAGAAGCTTCCATTGTAAAATCACATTATTAGAAGCTAAACATTTACACTGATCAACTGCATTAGACGAAGAACAAGCCTACAACTTGACCTTTGGCAGTGGGTCCTCCCTCAAATGTAACTTAACTGATCTGACTGATACCTCGATCATCATCAGAGGTATCAACATGTTTATTCCAAGTCACTTGCTCTGATGCTTTTTTTCTACTGGAGGTACGGTGAATAATCACGGCCTGACAGATAACCAGAACTCTGAGTTAGAATCCAGTTCTGACTTGACCCGTTACAACATGATAATGTTCCTATGTTCTCTCTGACCTCGTAAATGGCATATCCGATGGTGTGCATGTCCTCGCCCTCCTTCCTCAAGCGCCGCCGGTTCTTCTGGATCAGGCCCACCAACAGACTGCAGCCTGACTCATTATCATTGGGGTCATCATCCTCCTCGTTCAGCTTGATCACAAACTGAGGGTTCATCCAGAATGTATCTGCACAAACGCAGGCACTTACTCAAACAGCCTTCTGAGGGCCCGTCATCCCATACAGGTGTTCAATAGAACTGAACTGCCCACCACCCCACACTTATGTCTCCATATACCTAATATGTACACATACGCTACGTAACCACATGGCACATGACACAAACCTCATGTGGGCAAAAGTACTGGGATACAAACCCCTATGTGGGCAAAAGTACTGGAATACAAACCTCCATGTGGGCAAAAGTACTGGGGCACAAACCCCCATGGCCAAGATTTGTCGAACACAAACCCCTGTGTGGGCAAACGTATTGGGACAGAAACCCACCCTTCCACATTTCAAGCACTGTTGTAGTTCCTTAGAAAAATTTAGATCTATGTGTAATTATTATTAAATTAGATCAGATGAAGTAAAAGTAAATCACAAAAACCTACTGGCATTGTTCCTGCACCCCCCAGCGGTGGATCCTCTCCTCCACATGCCGCTATAGTTACTAACACTCCAGGGTTTCACAGAGTCACTGTTTATAGCATCCGGAGTCAACGTGCAAATCTCAATACGAGAGTACTGACGCATGAACTCTGAAAATGACATCCTTTATAAGCGTGCGCACGCACACACAAACACACACACACACACACACACACACACACACACACACGCACACACAATTAGTATTCAAGTTAATACTGATTTGGTGTCAGTTTTATCAGGATGAAGTAACAATGGTACCAGAACTCTCCGTCCTCAGCGTTAGCATTCGGTCGCTGTGAAGGATCCACAGAATTCCACTCAGATGAGCTGCAATATAAAATAAGTGAAGAAACTGATTATTCTGGTGCAATACAGTGAAAAAAAATATATATATATATATATATATATATATTATTTCCATGTATACATTAAATCATGATCAAATTATAGTAACATTTCATTTTATGTTTCTTGAGAAATATTCTTTACTGTGTGCGTGTGTCTGTGTGTGTCTGTGTCTGTGTGTGTGTGTGTGTCTGTGTCTCTTTCATTACCCATCACTCCAGGCGCCGTTCCATTCCACCTGCCCCCACGTGTTCCTCATACGCACCAACTTTTCCAAACCACCCTTATAATTTACCTGCACAATTTAAATTCAAAATATGTATTCACATTCTTTTTTAAATGTATTGATTTATTTTTAAAAAATATTTTTTATTTTTTATTTTTGGGGAAATCAAATACTGTTTCCTTGCTGTGGATCTTTTATGTTAGAATTACAATATTAACGTACTGTAACTTTCTTTCGTTGCTCTTTTGATATTTACTGTGTATTGTTTTGTAAACTGTATCTATTATAAAATGCTAATCATATTCACTTCAGCCATCTGAAGTTTGAGACAAATGTAATTAAGTTCAATAAGAATAGATCGACCAAAAAAGTATATCAACAACAATTTAATTCAAGAAAAGGGAATTAGTTTGGAATTTGTTCCTTACTTGCTACTATAGCAAGCTTCACTGTTCTGATATTCTTTCACTAGATTTTGGAACACGACTATGACCGACGTTCACAGCTGGCATTCCATACCACACCTGCTGTCTCTGATGCAATTACATATCATTTGCAGTTTTCATGTGATAGCAGCATTTATATTACAGTAGCATGACTATGGTATATTAGTATTAGACTATAAGTATATTATTGAATTAATATTATTACTAACAACGATCAATAAAAAAAAAAGAATAATAATCATCATCATATTGACAAAGATTTGTAAACTTTGTACCTCCACAGCTCCGGTCAGGGAGTAGGCGTGTCCCTTCACCAGCTTCTGCCGGGTAATCGCTTCTGAATCTGCAGCACTTGTTATCTACAAATCATTTGTACATTTAGAAACCAATTCACTTATCCATGTTAATGCATATATATTATATTTTATATCTCATTCATTCATATATAAGGGTTCTGACATCGATAGAGCAGCCGAGCAGAGCTCCAGACTGAAGAGCCTTCTGGATGATCTGGAATAGGTTCGCTGGGGCACTTCTCAGCTCGTAACTTTCAGCAATACCGCCGGTAAAATCCTCAAAACCTTCAGTGGTGGAACCTCCAGAGAGAGACTCGTATGATCCGTTCACCCTGTAGACATAACCACGCGCACACAAGCGTCACCGGGAGTCACATTGATACAGATAATGGGTCCTTAGGACTCTAATAAATATTAAATCCATTTATGTTCAGATGTTTAGAATTACATCTATGAACTATTCTGGTAGAAAGGTTCATGCATTGCTTTATTAAGCGGCAGATTGTTGGTACTGTATCTGAAGGGTACAAACTCGAAAGTCAAACACACAGATGAAAATCAAATAACCATGGGATCTTCAGGTTTATCTATGGTTTAGCCTTGCTATTTCTTATTTGCAAGGAACGCTTTCATAAAGAATCAGTCTTACATCAGCTGAACAGAACTGTTACTGTGCTGATCTACAGGATCTTCTGCAAACAAAAGTTCTCAGTGTTGTACCGGTGTTGAGTGTAGCGGTGCAGTGCAGTGGATCTCAAACGGTTCAAGGTTTATTGAGCTTCATGTCAGTTTTGAAGGCAAACATGGGAATCCCGGTGAGACATTATTCATCTGAAATGGATAGGTGTCCTATACACAGTGCACTTACTTCTCTAAACTGTGACCCTGGTGCAAATCGCAAGCATGGCCAAGATCTCTTTAGCACTTTACAGTGATGCAAATATCTAATAATGCTTACAAAAACTAGGGGATACTTCAGAATGAAATATCCCATAATAAAATATCCCCTAATTTTGCGAGCAGTGTATATCATGTCTAACTAATACACCCTAAAACAGACTAAACACACACTCACTTAGCATAGGCTTTCTCCAGTAGTGCGCTCCAGAACTCACTTCCATCCTCTGAGTGAACAAACAGCAGCTTTCCGTCTTTAACTGGCAACCGATCATCAATAACCACATCCACCCACTCACCGAACTGCCAGAACTACATGCACATACAAAACAAAAATACATTTATACATGTCAGAGGAGCACATAGTGAGTATAGTGCAAGATATTTTTTTCTAGAAATTCTATAAATAGATCTAAAACAATAATAATAATATCGCAGAATTTATAAGAATGAAATGTGTTTTAGACGAGCAGAATTCAGAGTGAAGGAGAAACGTTCTCTTCTAGTGTTTTTCCATCCACGTGGGTTTTTTTAGGAGCACAGAAGCACTTCTGTTAGATATTCAGATGTTTGCCGAGAGTGGAATGCTTCACGGGTAGGAAAAAATACAGTGGTTGTATACAAAATGAGACTTTAAGATTTAAATCAGAGATTCACGACCAGCACTAAGGCATCCAAACAAGTGGTTCTGTCTGATTCAAATGGTTTTAAACATAACAAGCAGAATAAAACTTGGGAGTAAGAACAGGAAAAGCTAAACAGAGCTTGCTATGGTTCTGGTACCTGAAAGTGGAAGATTCCAGCATAGTTGGATCCGAAATCCTGCCCACTGGGAACCACCCTTGCCATCACGTCCTCGTTCATGGTGAGAGAAGCGATGGCCGCCAGGAGCCAGCAATCACCTGAAATATCCACATTAGATATAAGAAAATATAGTGCAGTGGGTAAATCACATAGACACACACACACAAGCGTGTGTATACAGTTCCGTACAAATGTCTGAGATTTTCTTAAATGTGTTGGTTTTATTTACCAATAGGATAAGAATCATTTAGAACAGATTGGAGATGATTTGACCAATAACTTGATTTTTCATTCTATAATACTCTTTTCCTGTCAGCACGGTGGATGGGGAGGCAAGGGCCTTTCTGTGTAGTCTGCATGTCCTCCCCGTGTCTGCATGGGTTTACTCCGGGTACTCAGGTTTTCTCCCACAGTCCAAAGACATACAGACATGTTAGGCTAGTTTTATATCTAAAATGGCCCTTAGTGTGTGACTGTGTGTGTGTGTGTGTGTGTGTATACCCTATGATGATGTTTGGCACCCTGTCTAGAATTGGGCTGGGCACTCGCTGGCCCACAACTCCGTGTGGATTAAGCGGAAGATGATGAATGAATGAAAGAATGAATGAATACTCTTTTCCACTGCTCTTTGTTCTGATATTTGTTTGGAACAAAGAAAGGACAACTTGGCATCCTGATCAAGCTTCCACATGCTGCTATTGCTCAAGTGTAAGGGGAGATCACACTACATACTTGCCACTGTAGCTTATAGAAGCTGTTTTAGTAGTAGATTGTTTTCAGTTTACTTAATACTGCATACAGGTTTGCTTTAAACACGATGCAATTATGAAATAATTATATATGGTCATCATACCATTGGTAAAGTAGTGTTACTTTATACTAATCTAACACTGGCCTAAGACTTTTGCACAGTACTGCACACAAACACACAAACATGTTTAAACATGTAGATGATTTTATAGGCTATTCCTCCATAGAGGTCAAAGTGACAAACACACTGCAGTACAACCAGCTATTCATTCATTCATTCAGCATTATTCAGTTCTTTATACTGGTGATCGTTCCTGATCTCTCACAAAATCACTGCAGGGTGTAAATACTCATGACACACTAACAAAAACTGGGAAACCAGAGAATCCAGAGAAGCCCCAAACACACACAGGAAGAAGATATATAAAAGAAAATAACAGGGTGCAACCCCGCAGAACCTGTAAAACCAGTCTTGGAGATGCAGGATGAAAGCTTTCCTGTTTTATAAGGAATTGGTTTTTATGGTTACGATCTGAACAGCCTTGCTCTGAATGTCTGATGATTCACTGCTTTCAATTCACAACCGTGATTCAAACCGGTTTAAATAACCACTGACACTGTTTCAGGTGTATTAGAGCTCAGCTCTGTGTCCCATTTAATCCCAAATCAGCTTCAAGCCTCCGTAACAGAATACAATAAAAAAGTTGTCAAATGGACACTTGGTTATTAATCAGACATCCTTATCCAGAGCCACTTACAACTGACACAATCTTGCAATCCAAGCAATTGTGGGCTAAGGGCCTTGCTCAAAGAGCCAACAGTGGCAGCCTGACAGAGGTGGGACTTAAACCCTGGACCTTCTGGGTCCCATAGTCCAGTGTTTTACCAGCTAGGCCACCACAGTCCACTTGGTAGTGGCATAATGGCAGAAGGGAGGCTGAACCGGGTGTGAATTGTAGTGTCAGTTGCCTGTTCTTAGTTGACAGTAGTGGCTCCCGTGTGGACTTCTGTTGCAGTATACCATGTGCCTCAAGTTTGTGTTATGCTCTTCTGCACACCTGAGTATGTTACAAGTGTTACTGAGTGCAAATATGTGTTCTTATCATTTCGATCATAGCTGGATTTCTTCATTTTTTTGATTACTTAAGTGCTCACGTAAATGGCATATCCTGACTTCTTAATCAAACATCTAAAGTTAAAAGGACAATATACTATATTTTATAATATATTATCATTATTCTCTCGCATTGTAAAAGCTTCCCTGCTTTGAGCTTTTGGGCTGCCGCTCAAGCGATATTTTCTCTCTTTGCCCATTCTTGAAACCCCAGTAATGTCACTATGTGTAAAAATCCCAGTACATTAGAAGTTTCTAAAATACTTTGCCCATCTAGAAGCAACAACTGCACCACAAACGTTCAGTCACCTTTCACCTTAAATCCCATTTCTTCCCCATTCTTTGGATTTCAGAAGGTCGCCATGATCATGTCTGCAAGCCTAAAGGCACCAAGTTGCTGCTGTGTGACTGGTTGATTAGATAAATTAGCAGTTGAACAGGTGTAACTAACCACTGTGGGTGTGTGTGTGTGTGTGTGTGTGTATGTGTGTTTGCGGGCC
>JAYJMA010038433.1:0-25173 GCA_036873895.1 Parotocinclus cabessadecuia
CACACACACACACACACACACACACACACACACACACACACACACACACACACACACACACACACACACACAGTGTGAGTATACAGTGGGTATATAATATAATTTAACAATACTGCATACTAAGAAATGTTACACCCTGCACCCTTAACAGGGATCATCACTAAAATGTGTTCTAAACTATTGCCTCGTTACGATTTAAAAGTCATTGCTTGATGGATAGCTGACAAATGCCCACTGTTCCGATAACTCATGAGCATTCCAGGCTTTCAGATGTTTTAAGGGTGGCTTTTAGAAGCATCTTAACGAACCATGAACCAGGTTTAAGAGAGTAGGAATGGATAAAAGTGAAAAACGGATAAAGGCATGTGCAACGAATGAGCTGAGAGGTTTCTTTGACCTTGGACAACTCTCTACAGAATGGAAAATCAATAAGTAAAGGATTCTGTGTCAAAGCAAAGATGACATCAGGAGACACAAACAGCCTAAATAAGCAATCTAAGCAATTTATGCTTCTCTGACCTAGGTTCTGATCGTTAACACACATACCACCTCAACAACGTGCATACCACATGATGAATTTTTCAGAGACAAAATAAGATCATCTAATTTTCGTCATACAGGCTAGGTTAACAATATCACTCGTACACAACAGCACTGTCAAAAAGCGGGATTCACAACTTCTTAAGAATGATTGGTATGACCGTATACACTCAGCAGAATTAAGCAGACTTGCACAGAATAAGGATAAATTCCACATTCAACAGACCCATTCATGTCTCTTAAGAGATATGCTTCAATAGGCTCCTGACACAATGGCAGGACATCACTCGTTCTAGCATTCATTTTATACCCCTTTGCTCAGTAGTGGCTGGTGAAGATAAGATAGAAAAACAGAGACAGATGATGACAGTCTCTGATCTATATTTTATCTCTGGTCATTGCTATTAATTATAACACCACATCGATCAGTCATCCATTAAGCGACTAAGCCTCTAAAAGCTCTCTTCAATTAAGCAGCCTCCTATAATCTCAGACTATACAGAGCTCAGGAGCTGAGTCACACAATGGCAACCATGCTTAAACCAGGCACACAGTCCTAATTAAGCATTTCAGCACCCTAGTACCTTGTGTCTACATAACATACAAATTCTTGATTAGCTATTCTTTTGCAGATATACACAGAGACTTGAAGACTTTATTCGAAACACCTGCTTGTTCTTACACTTAATGTCCAATTTATCAGCTCCACGTACCAAAGAGAAGCACTTTGTAGGTCTAAAAGTCCATACTGTTCTACCATACCCCCCCCCCCCCAACTGTGTTAGTGTGTGTAGTATTCAAACGGATAAACGTTATTGTATTTTTGCGAATATTCACTCTTTTTTTAATTTGAAATCCCTCATGAAGACAGATATTGTGACACGTCTATATGTGTAGAACATTTATGAAGTATATATTTCTCAGCTGACTAAGTAGGATCATATATGCATAGTACAAAAGCCCCATAAACCAAATGGTAATCTGTGCAGGAGGTTTCAGTGGAATATTAATTTTCATCAAGCACTAGCTCAATGACTCAAATCTGTTGGCATTTAGAAATGATAAATGTACCAGTTATGGTCTATAATTTATCCTTATCATTCAGACCAAGCAGTTTAGTCCTTGAACAGTTTGTGGAAAAAACTTTAGGCAACTTAAGACAATAAGGTGTTCAGGCATATGTGAACTGTCCATTTAGCTTTTGCTCCAGGAGCCCTGTAGTTAATCCCTCACTGACAAAACAACCTAACTTTCTCCCCCAGGCCTGGTTTTAATGCATTCCTCCTGCAGGCTCAACTGGAAAGCTCACCATGCTGACCTTTATTATCACAGGATTCCCAGAGTTGGTCAGTGCAATGAGAATGCCTTAATCCCTGATCAAAGACAACACATGACCACACACTTTGCACGATGAATGCGTGAGTGAAATTTGATTCATAGCTGAGTGGAAAGGCCAGAGTTAATATGCAGCATTAATAAAGAATTCAGATATAAAAAAAGAAAGAAATGTTGTTTATTCCTATAACTAAGTGTGATTTAATTAACTCTGACCTTTACAATTCTCAACATCATAACAGAAGCCATAATTAGTCATAAGACTTAAGCTTTAATTCAAATGTTCTGGGAACACCATGCAGTGGACAAATTAATATGGAATTATTAAGATATGCAGTTAAATGAAGAACTGAAACCTGTCTTGTTACTCATGCCTTTTCAATGTGTTATTTAAATACTCACTGTAGTTAGTTAATCGTTTGTTTGATTGTTTCACATCAACATCACAGCTATTCATGACTGGACAAGGTTTACGGAATTCTAGTCAGTCACATTCACAAATTGGCTAATTTAGAACAACCTAATACATGTCTCTCTTTGAATTGTGCGAGGAAGATGATGTACCTGGGATAAAGCCATATTAACAAGGGGAGGACATTCAAACTTCACACAGGCAGAGGTCAAAGTCAGAATCGAACAAGTGATCCTTGGAGCTGATTTAAAAAAGGTAGTCAAATTGTTATCCAAGTTAATATCAACCAACAACCAATCATCTGTTGGTATCTTTCCATTGCTGGACCACTGAGTCTATTCTCACCCATGGTACATCGACATGGTATAGAAACAGCTCTGAAGTAGATAAAAGAGCTCTAAAAACTGCGCAAAAATCACCAACGCACAGCTGCCTGTTCTAAAAGACAAACAAGGAAAGAAAACTAAACCAAATGCACAATACAAGACAGGAATAATTCTCTGTTTATATAAAACAAAATTCAGTGTTTATCCAAAACTCTGACACTGATGCACAATCATTAAGACATTCATGACCCTTCCAATCTGGATGCTGATGGTGAAGCCTGACACGTAGAATAAAGCTAAGAAAGGATCACAAAAAACTTGGACAATGTACAGTGAGCGCTCATACACAAATTTTGTGCACTCTCACTTTTGTGATATTATATGCAAAACAATTTCTCATTAGAGAAGTACTGGAGATTTTGATTGGATTTGACCTTTCCTCTTAGCTTTGCATTTCCAATTTGTGCAAGAAGCCTTTTCATCTGCCTCTATCCCCTTACAAGCAGGCTGCCCAGTTGATGGCAAAGATTCATGTGGATGACCCAGCAGCAGGCAGCAGTGATCATGAGCTCAATTAGACTTTCTTCTAAATACGAAAAATAAAATCAATGGATTCAGTTCACAGAGGGTGGTAGACACACCTTTGGTAATTTAACAGCCAAAGAAAATCATTTGTATTAAATTAAATGTCAGCTTGGTAATATGTAGGTATACAGCTCACAAAAATGTATAAAATATCCACTAATTTTTGTGAGCAATGTACCTAGGCAGATGCAGCCTCTGTTCCGTCTGGGGCTCGTTCCATTTGCATTCATTTTATACTCATTTTATCTCCATTTCATTTTATTTCCTTTGCTAATAGTCTTCTCTTGTGGAGAAAAGTCTGGGCTTCTACAACTGGAATGGATACTCACTTTAGGAATACAGAGCTTATGGTACCAGTACAGCATTCATCTTAAACATTTGCAAATAAGTGGAGGATTGGTGGGAATCCTGAGTGTGTTCCTGAAAGAAAAAGATTTCCAACTAATTTCACCATAGAAAAAAACACATACAGGTAATATACAGGGAATTAGTAGAATAATAAAACCATAACAACATATTTGGGACCAACCACTGCCTCTAGAACACCGTTACCACGTCTTTAAATGCTGTTACAGAAGCCTTGAAATAGTGTGGTAGATTGTAGTGTGATTTGACTGCTTCTCAAACCTACATTGTTTTGGGTTATGGAGGATGTTTCACAGATCATCTATTTAAAAACTTCTAATCAAAGTTAAAAGCAGGATGTCAGAAGCAGTGCTTCCATTTTATACATTTTGCGAAATTATTACCACGGCTGCTTCAGAAAATTATTAAATGTCATGGCAAAACTATCAATCGTAAAACTCTGCGGAGGGCTTTTAATTTGAAACGATGAACGGAGAGTGCAAGTATAGTAGAAAGCGATTATGCCCGAGGGAGAGGGAAAAGACGTGTAAACGTTAGGTTCACTTTAGTTAATTTAGATATATTTTACAGTTGAAAAGAACATTAGCTATGTAAAATAAAGCCTGCACATCGGCTTTATTTCATGGCTTCAAGCACTGTTCAGTTCAGTATCGCATGACATTTGTGCAGTCCTACACTTCTCTGAACAAATGTAAATAAAGGTCAAGTGAACTTGGCTAATAAGCACAGAATAACAAAACCTTTCTTAGGCTTAACATTTTGTTGGTCTTGGGACAATTAGAGTACAGAAAAAAGACTAACAAAGCATGTAGTGAAATAGATTGGGAAAATCACAGTCCTCTTGTGCACAAAAATAAAATCATAAAAAAATGTTAGAGGTTTCATATGAAAGTGTTCCAAACTAGCTTATGAAGTAGAGTGGTTGTTAGTTGGTAATACGTCAGACATGATGCAGCCCATAAGAAGCCTGGAAACACGCTCTTAAACAGAATCAGGAATGAGTACAGGTAGAGAGCTATGCATTCTTGAGTCCCAAGGGAAGCAAGTGGGAAAGTCTGCAACAAAAAAAAAGCAAAATATCATGCAGGAGTTGCTGTCAGAAACCACATAGCCAGTATTTGTCAGGCCAACTGGAGCTATTCTAAAATTTTCAACACCCCAGAGGCACAACAAACAAAAGGTGCTGCTGCCAGACGGCAAGGATATGGAAGGTCCAAAGCCCTTTCAAGCAAACACGGCCACCTGCAAATTATGGAAATTGTGATTTAGGATGTTTCAGCAGAATTGTGTAGACTGATGAATGCCTGATTTGATGAGAAATGCAACAGTGAATGCATTTCCACTACATTTGGCAAGAAGGTAGAGGTGTCATGGTGTAGGAGCCTTTCAGCAGCTGGTAGTGTGAGCTTCTTCAAAGTCAATTAATGACTTTGAGTACAGAAAAATAAGCAGAAAGTCTTGTTTTCCACAACTGAAAAGTTGTTTGGAAAGATTATTGTGTTTCTACGATTAGATTATAGTGTTTATTTTACAACGAGACAATTCTCCTGACCACACTGCTAAGACTACCATTAAGTGGGTTTAAAACGAGTCCAGTAGGTTCATGTTTCTGAGCACAAGAAAATTTCCACTAATTTTTGTGAGGAATGTACTTAGGCAGATGCAGCCTCTATTCCGTCTGGGGTTCATTCCATATTTATTCCTTTTATTCTCCATCTCCATTTCATTTGTATTTCCTTTGCTAATAATCCTTTGTTCCTTTGCTAACAGGTTTATGGTTTTGGCCAGGTCCATGTCCAGATTAGAACCATCCATCCATCACCTTACAAAGAAAACTTGGCCTCACATTAAACATCAACTTTAAAACTACTGTCAACTGTCCATTAGCATGGAGTGGAACAATACTGACTCTCCATTCTTTAAAATGCTGTTTGCAAGTTTAACCATAATTTTACCCATAAATCAAACATATATACCAGGATATTTTATCTAGACGTTTAATTCTTGCTAATTCACAGATGTACTTGTTTTTCGGACATTAAAAGCTTAATATTTAGCAATTTAGAAGTGTAGGTTTTGTTGAGAATGGGTGTTCATTTCATTCTGAAGTTAATTTCATGACTCCAGTTTTATGGCATTTAGAAACTACCCATCTGTACTACACAGTGACCTCTCACTTCACCAAGTGATGTTTCCCTTTGCTGATGGGGGCAACATTGTAGCACAGTTAGCATAGTCACTGCAAAAGATCCTGGTCTCTGCCAGTGTGATGTTTGCATGTTCTCCCTGCGTCTATGCGAGTTCTCTTTTGGTACTTTGGATTCCACCCACATATCAAAGATGTGTAAGGTGAACTGGCCACTCTAAATTGCCCCAGTGAAAGTGTATCTGGTAAGTATGTTTGAAACCTTGCACTTTTCACTAAGAGCCACTGATTTTGATGTTACATTAAATAAACGAATAAAAACTCTGCTTATTTGATCAATTTTCTGGGAACTGGTACACACCCCAGTCCATCACTCGGGGCTCTGAAGGTGCTCCTTTGCTCCTTCTTTCCCTGAAATACGAACAGTGTTAGGTACTGTACTATAGACCAGAAGATCCAGAGTTCAAAACCTGCATCTTCCAGGATGTCACTGTTGGGCCCTTAAGCAAGGCCCTTTAACCCACAACTTTAAAGAACTGTAAGGTTGTATTAATTGTAAGTTGTTCTGGCAGTTATAATCATCTCTGCTAAATGACATAAATGTAATTGTACTGACCCAACTTATTGCATGTTCTTTCTATGTACGCATAGGTTTTCTCTGGGTACTCAAATTCCTTCCCACAGTCCAAAGACATGTATGTTAGGTTTAATGATATTTGTGCTCCATGATGGATTAAGGTTGTCCCTGCCTTGGGAATAAGCAGAAACAT
Source organism: Parotocinclus cabessadecuia (assembly GCA_036873895.1). NCBI lineage: Eukaryota > Metazoa > Chordata > Actinopteri > Siluriformes > Loricariidae > Parotocinclus > Parotocinclus cabessadecuia. The sequence goes on from JAYJMA010038433.1 coordinate 6,481, forward strand.
CAATAAATGGCTCATAATAAAGTATATAATAAAGTGGCTCATTATCATATATGAGTAATATGTGCTAGGTATTAAATGATTAGAGAAAACCAATACAATAAGAGTTTATCTCCGTAATACACAGTGTTTTCAGTGAATGACAACTAATTCAGTGAATTCTTTGTCTGCTTTTGTCTGGATTTATACAACTGCATGTTTGGATACACAGCTGAAACAACTGAAACATACACAAGGCACTAAATAATGTCTCTTATGAATAAAGTACTTTGTTGAAATACTGCTCAACCACCATAAAGATTTCCCACCATAAAGACTACTAATAAATATTCAAACAGCGACTTCATAGCAGATTATTAGCAGGTATGGCTATGAATAACATCCATATGATATGAAATTCCTGACATGATGGATTACAACAGTATGTATTAAGAAAATTAAACTGTGTGGTGTTTATCTGCATGGTTTGCTATAGTCATTAAACAGTTAGTCTAAAAGTAATAACATTATGAGCTCACCACCAGAAAATACAATTAAACAAAGTGCTTCACTATACCAGCTATAGTGGCTTATGTAGCGTCCGGGTTTTCCATTATTAGATTAGTAAAGTGGATGTATTAGGTGGAATAAACAGCCTGTATATTGAACGATAAAATGATACTGACACACCAGACCTATTCACCCATAAAATAAAAAAATTTTTAAATTACAAATTACGTAAATTAAGTAGATATTATCCACAGGTATCACACTGCTGACTCTTGCAGAAATTCATGTAACACTTCTGAGTGGATTATTACTAAATCAGCAAATTCATACCTGATTATGCTGTACAAGTAAAGCAGCAGACTGATTAATTCTTTGGAGGCTTCAATTAAAGCACTAGTAGTATTGCACTGATCCTATTTTCATATGCTACTAATATCAAATCTCTTATTAATGCTGCTATAATTCTGACATGTTTACAGTTACTGAGCCGACTATTCTGCCAAGCAATGTCAAGATCACACACATTCACTCAAAAAAGTGAAATATGCATCAGATATCAAGCCTTGGTTTCTGGCTAATAGCACCTCGGACACTGTTAAGCCTAATGGAGCAATGTGCCCCTACATAATACCAAATGTGACTGTTGCATTAAATAACCAGAAAAGCAATACATGAATATGATACATAAAACCCTACTCAAAATATGGCAAAACTATCTAACAACAGTGTAGTGGTGTTATCAATAGAACAATACATGCATGAGAAAGGTCAATTAATCCATGATTGCTGGGAGAATCTTAATAAGGGCACCTGCTAAATTATAAAAATATACATATACATAAATGCTTGACACCCACTAGTTACAAATGTGCAAGAAATTGGGCTTGTATAACTATGTACAAATACGATAAATTATCGATTTATTCATTATATAGACATTATATAGATATTAGATATTATTTAGCAGTTTGCTTTGTTAGATATTATTTAGAGTCAAGTTAGCTTCAGCATCAATGACTTAACAACAGACACATTGTTAAAATTTTTACACAAGGTTATATCTAAACTAGTCATACATAATCAGATCAGACCAATTTAGCATAATAAATTACTCTAATGCACATCTTTGGACTGTGGGAGGAAGTGTGCCGCCCTCATGTTTGCTCAGAGTTTGACAAAGGCTATATTTAAACAAACTGACTAATGACTAAAATAAGTCAACCATAAATTTACAGAGAAGAAACTCTAGAAAAAAATAGAACCAATGAAAAACTGCATTATATTATATTGTACTAATTACACTGTAAGATGAACAATCACACTTTATCACAGAGAATACGTCTAGGACAGGTTGCCAGTCCATCTGTGGATTACAAATTTCTTTCACTCACTAACATCTAGAGGCAATTTAGTGTATTTGAGGACAAATCAGCTACAGAAAATTAAAGAATGAAACCATGTTAACTAACCATGTGAGAATCCTCACATTTAAATGACTGGTAATTCAGCTGGAATATTGTATTGTTTGTAAAGGTGAATTTTCATACATGGAATTTTAATATAATAAGTAAGAACTGTAATAGGAGAAACATCCAGAAGAATTTGAATCTTCAGGCATTACCCTTTTTACCCTTTTTTAACAGAGGCAATTGCTCACCAGACCTTTGACCATTTACAAACAAACACGCACGCACGCACGCACGCACACACGCACGCACGCACACACGCACGCACGCACTCACACACGCACGCACTCACACACGCACGCACACACGCACGCACACACACACGCACGCACACACGCACGCACACACGCACGCACGCCCTACAAATTGCTAATGATATAAGAAATGATGGAATGAGTGTGCAGGTACTTATTTCCAGTGAGTGAATTAATCAATTGCCACCAAAAGGTTCATGAACGAGACCTTACATAGCAAGTTTGCCATTCTATTGAGTTCTGTTGAAAAAGGGCTATTGAATAATCACAAACCAAGCATTCACATTATTCGAAAGCAGTCATGGACTTCAACTGTTTGATTCTCAACAACTCTCACTCTGGAGATGTTTTGCAATAGGATTTAGAGTCAAGATTTAGTCTGGATATTGAGCATCAAATAATCTATTTGTGGGTAGCATGTGCAATTACAAAATAATAAAACAAGTCTCAGAGGATGTTATAAAGCATTAGAGCAACACATCCTGCTAACTGATATATGCGGGTTATTTAGGTGGGGTGGGGAATGTTGGAGGAAAAAAATCTCCACACTAATGTAAATGCTGATGGCCAAATAATAAGCATGGCAGTGTAAAAGCCAAGGAGTACATCAATACACTTTCTGGGCTTCTCTGAAATTCAGGGCTAGAGAGGAATACAAAAATACCCACGGCATCAACATCAGCACTGAGTGATCAAAAGGCTAACAGAAACACCAACTTCGTCCAACTCCTCTGAAGTTAACGGATGCTGGATGTAATCACGGGTCGCTAGTCTAATAAGTTCCTAGCTTTATCATTCATATTTTACGTACACTCAGTCACGTCAACCGAATGAACTCTGTTCTTGGAAATGGCACAGATAATGAATTATTCACATTCAGAAGGCTTATATGCATTGCATCTTATCCCTCAGCATGTAGGGCTTACTGGCTCACCCCCCCCTTCACAATGACACAATTCTGTACTCTGTTCAATATCATAACACCCTAAAGTGCAATAGCATTATGTCACGTCATGCAACTAATTATATTTAATATATTCTCTAATTATGTTTTATTGTATACATTTTAAATTTACAAATGTGGGGATACAGCTATTTGTTTTCTTTGATTCCTAATTTGCAGTGAAAGTTAGACCAGTTATTAACATAGTCACATAGTCTTTAGGCTTCTGTAATGTAAATATACTGCTCACAAAAATTTATTAAATACCCCCTAATTTTTGTGAGCAGTGTATAAAGGATGTTCTCTAGAGATGCACCAGTCGTTTGGCCGCTGACTGGAGTCAGTTGGTAAACATACACAAGTCAATGCCAATTTAGAGTAATCAATTAACCTAACACGCATGTCTTTGGACTGTGGGTGAAAACCGGAGTACCCGGAGTAAACCCACCCAGACACGAGGTGGACATGCAGATTCCACACAGAAAGAACCCTGCTGAGAGTGCAAACAGCTGTTGTTATATTTCTTTTTAATGGTACAATTTTCCATTAAAAGAAAAGTTGAACAAAATAATCAAAGTGAAAAATCAGACTCGGCCAAAATTGGAATGGGCCAGTCATTTGTTTAAAAAATTGAAATTGTGAAAAGAAAATTGCGATTGTGCATCTCTAGCATTTTCACAAGAAAACAGCATGTGAATGAGTTAAATGCATGTTAAAAGTTAAATGCATGAAATTGCATTGAAAACAGATTGATTGAAGGGTGACTGAAATGACTGATACTTTTGTTTGACAGAAGCCAAAAAACAGTATAACAAACAACTACAACAGAAAATCAGCCACATGAAGGACAGACTCAGAGTGTATGTGAAATGTGCCAATTCATATAGTTATAGGCTACAGAGAATATACAGGTAATGGGACAAAGGTTTGCTACTTATAATACACTGCTATATTTCTCAATGGGATTACATTTTAGAATATTGAACATTTTTTAAATAAAATTTCATAATTTTTTTTGTCAGAAGTATAGAACAGGTACATACACTTACAAATACCATGTATAGCGGAGTGAAATGTCATACATGTTAGCAAACCACTGATAATATGCAAACTACGCTTAGGTCCTTAGAGCAGTGTTTTTGCAAATAATCTCATCTAATTTATCAGTAAATACATGACACATCGGTTGTGTCTAGCACACAGATTCAACCCTGCCAGTTAAAAAAAAACAAGACTGCCTTGGTGTGTAGGCATACACTGCTCCAGCCTCTAAATGCTACAGGTAACAGAAATGTGGTTCATGTGATGAAACCAACCAAATGAGTTGAAGCTGTTTTGTGTGGAGGAATTTGTATAATTCCCTCAAGCCCGTGTGCAGTACTGAGCAACAGTTACCGGAAACATTTTGATGCAGTTATTGAAGAACAGACACTTTTGCCACTCATGTATATGACATATTTGTTCAATTTCCTCTAATAGTAGATTATTACATATACAGTATTTGTCTCAAATGTTTACTTGAGCTCTATTTATCTACTTTTAGGACTTCTGATCATGTTTTAGGCATCTTTAGACAGAAATCTAAGAAAAACATAATCCAAATCAGAAACTATGCAGGACCAATTGACTTACATATCATTTACATATCTTTGGGTATTATGAGTAAACCACTGATGATTCACAGTAAACATGAGGATGTGCGGTTATATACTAACATGCATTATGTGCTAATATGTTAATGTTGTATGCTATGTTCTAATATTGTGCCATTTTATGTAAAGGACACCCGGATTTTGTAGCTGTGGAGAGTCCTAGAACAGTTCAGAGAGCCGTCTGTACACAAAAGTGTTGCCTTATGGACTTATCAAGTGGCTGAGATAGACAACTTTTTGTGGAATATAAAGCAAAATATTGACTAAAATTGCATGTTCTAAAGTACATTTACTTAGAAGGACCTACTAAATGCTTCTAGGACTGTTATAAATTTTGTGAAAAAACATTGAATAATGAATCAGAAAGTAAACTGCCCGACTTCACACTGTGCACAGGGGTGAGACCCCCAGACTCCACAGGGTTCAATTACCAGACACAACCAAAGAGGGAGAGAGCAAGAGACAGCAAGAGATAGCAAGAGAGAGCACGAGAGGGAGCAAAAGAAAGAGAGAGTGAGAGAAAAAGGGAGAGAGAGCGAACAAGAGAGAGAGAACATGCAGGGCTCTCCAGAGGCGTCTCCCAGTCTAAGTAAATGAGTGTTAGGGGTTTGGAGGTTTGGCTCAGACCCACTTTGCTCCACTCCAACATCACACTACAATTTTGTTGCTTAATTAAAAACATAGTTGTAAAAACTAAGCTCGAAAGGGGAGGGTAAAGAGGATTGTGCTAATATGGAGGGAAGATCAAGGGGAAACCCCGACAGAATCCGAGATACAGAAAAACATGGGGCTTTCCAAAGGAGCCAAAAATTTCCACACAAAGTCATATCAACATTCCCATCTCCTTCTGAGGTGTGAGCAAGCCATAAAGAGGACAATAAGCTAGTTAGAGAGGAAGCAAAGAATGATTAAAGCAAACACTTTCCAGCAGCTGCCAGCGCTATCTATTATTACAGGTATGTGGTAGACTTAGCTAGTCCTGTTCTCTGGTACGAGATCTTCCTCCACTTAAAACAATTCAAGCAACTTACGGCAACCCTTCTCATCACCCTTGTCAAAGCAGTCAGGAAAGCCGTCGCATTGCCAGTTCCCAGGGATACACGAGCCATCACCACACATGAAGTTTCCTGGGATGTTGCACTCAGTGGTGAAGTTATTCCCAGGCAAAAGCTGGCTCTCTGAAAATGAGACATCACATTGCTGTTAGAAGCTACATAATTGAAAATAACTATGTGCACTGGCATGTAAAAAAGCATACAAACAACGAGTGTGTTTACCTGCACTTAATAATCATAATAATAGTCAGATGTCAGCAGTGTGTGTTCAGAAGGGTTTACTCCGGGTACTCGTGGGTTTCCTCCCACAGTCCAAAGACATGCATGCTAGGTTAATTGGTGTCTCTAAAGTGGCCCTTAGTGTGTGACTGTGTGTGTGCCCTGTGATGAATTGGCGTCCTTTCTAGGGCTGTCATTGCGCTCAGAGTTGCCGGGTGGACACCGGCTGGCCCGCAAGCCCGTGTGGATTAAGCAGAAGATAATGAATGAATAAATGTTAGATTAATCATGATACTGATTTGAGGTCATATCGCTCAGCATTATACACAACCCCTAATAGCCAAGCCCACCCACTGAAACATCCACCAACCCACACCCATAATCCTACGCAACATCCACACACACGCAACCACACACACGCAACCACACGCAACCACACACACACACACACCCTCCATCCCTATAATATATAATATCATGATCGGAGCAAGCTGAATGGTGAAAGCATACATATATGGCTAGTTAAAATAACTCTGGTGCACGAATCAGTAACATTTTTTTTAATGACTAGACGCAGCAGGGACCATTTCTCGTTCTTTAATGCTTTTTCATTATTGAAACCTTGCATTAATGTCCCATTCTGCTTCAGAAAATGTGATGCAAGGCTTTATCAATCATTGTGTAATAAACTGTAGAATAGGCAAGGGACAGAGGACAGCACCAGCTTTTATTTTCTAATTACTATTTCTGACATCCAATGCAAAGCTCTCAGACACACTGACACACAAAGCAGGGCAAACATACACACACTCACTAAATCTACAATGCAGTCCCTTGCATAGACAAAAATGGCAGCATTTAATTTCCACTGATTCTTCCACTGGTTCTTTGTTGAAGCATTAATTGATTTCCAAAAACCCTGACCAACTGCCCCATGGGTTAGGAGAAGCACAGGCTATTAATATTCTAGCAAAATCTCTCCAGCACAGGCAGCAGTAGCACTGCCATGTGATCCGAGATCCGTTACGGGGGCCCTTTTCTGCTGGCTGTGGCAATAGTCAATTAGTTTCAGTTAAGAAAAACAACATTATTAGAATTTTTGGCAATTATTTTAATGATGATCCCAATAAGTATTTCATTCAACTTTATTTATATTTTATTTAAGATCTGACTGGAAAACAACAGTTTTTGGAAAGCAAGAATTTCCCTGTAATGCTTTTATATATTATCTTATTAATCATGTAAATCAATGTGACCTCAAGCTATCTAACTAAAGCTGCAAGTCTTGATTTTTTTAATTGGTGGAGGTGAAGTGCAACAGGATTTCTGTATTTTGGCATTTGCTAGTTTGTTGTAACTAAAGCATAGTTTGTGTTACATCACATATTACAAACCCCATACATTCAACAACAACATACTGACAAGGGCAACTAACTTTCTCTTTAAATGTACGAAAGCTGCCCAATAAAGTGTCTTTACAGCCAAGAAAATGATATCACCAAAAACATCTGTATCTAGTCAAAGTTCTGTGGCTGAAACACAGTTCAAGTCGTTCTTTCCTTGACAGAGAATAATTCCAGGTTTTAGTGGCTGTTTCATGAGATGCATGTTGTCGATTATGGTAGCTACTACCTTAACGGAATTTATCGCACTGGGAACAGTTGATATTTAATTCAGTAAAGTAAATCCATGCTTTACACCTCTGCAGTATGTTTATTTGATCCTCTTGCAGCAGGGAAATATGTATCTTTATGACAAATGACATATATAATATGAAATATATGAAATATATCTCTTTATAGTTCTTTTAACAATGTGAAATGATCAAGTATGTCACTCACTCAGCAAAAAAACGGACAAAAATACACTTTCAGCTGTGTGAATGCCTTAAACATATTCACTGTGTCATGTAGCCCGGTAGGACAGATTATTCAGCAAGCGTAATTTAAGCTAGCGTTACACCTAAAAGCACAGGACTGAAGTTAAAAATGATTGGCCAACTGGACACAAATATAGGAGCCTTGTAGCACTATTTTAACTGCTTTAACTGCTCACTCATGCACACAGAAGTTAAGTGGTTTGGCTATGAAAAGACATATGTTGATAAAAAGACAACAATGCAAACTATATGAGGAATCGCTTACCGTTAAATATGGCTCAACAACAAACTTATTTCATCACCTGCAAACTCATCACCATGCAGCATCCAAAGAAATGGATTGGGTGTTCTTTTTGTCCCTAAATCTGTCAAAATGTGAAACCTTCTGCAGGTTACATGTTACAGTTTTTAATTGAACACTTCAGTTTCAAGTGAATAAATAAGACCTGTTTTCCTTACATTTGAATTTAATACAATGTTATTTCCATATGTGCCATCTGTAATTAATAGTTAATAACAAACAAGATCAAGCTACAACAGTAAGATTTTTACACATAAATCTTTAGACTCATCTAGCTCTCCAAGTGTCGCTATCAGTAAAATCTCAGAAAATACATAGAAATTATTTTTCGTCTATATTGAATACCTGTACCTGAAGGTTCTTTTTCCCTCTTTAGTGTTTTTTCCAACTAGTTGTTTTCTTTCTTGTTTTTTAAAGTCCTGACAATAATGTTATTATATGTTAATGTATCAAGAGTCACCTCATTTGGTGGAAGTATTGGTGCACAGTCCCTGTTCTTTAGGACGACTCCTTGGTTTCCCCCAAGGCTCTGGAATGTCAGAGGTTCACTTTGATTTGATCAACTATACAAACAAATCATTTGTGATAAGGAGAAAAAAACAAGCTTTTAAGAGTCAGCTGTCAGTATGTCTACATTGGTGTTATAGGTCTACAGGCATGAACACAAGTAGTAGTTAAGAGTTGAAACCATTGAATTCTCTGTGACCCAGACTCTGTGACACTGCGATGAAGTACTGTGCATTGTATCTTACAGTAATTGTGCCTTCACATGAAGCTATCTTTCTGCACTCTTTCATATTAAACTTTCATTCTGTCAGCGTATCTTTTTAAGCCCTCTCATCATTTTGCAAAAGACACAGTAAATAATGGTGAAAGAGACCGAGCTTTTGTTCACTCTTTCCTTTTGACTGAGTAGATGTGCATTTGTGAGTGTGTGTTACCAATCGCACTATGAATATGACACAAATACTATTATGCTGAAGGAGGCAGACACTCAAGACACTAATCTTCAACATCACCAAACCCACAGACTCACTCCATTTCATCCCATCTCATGCAGAAATGAAGAAGAAAGAAGTCCGGGGTGGACATCTCCATCCGCACCTTAGATCATCTTACAAACATTCCGAAGATTTCAACAGTGCATATGCATCAATACCCTGTTTTCATTACAAAGTGGGAAGACCCCTGATTAAGCTTAGAAAATAGTAGAAAAACCACACACTTAATGGAAACGGGCTAATGTAATTTCAACTGTAGCTATAAAACTTACTGATGTAACAAACATGCATGAATATCTACAGTATCAAAGTATTTTTGACTGCTACAAGGTAAATTACAGATAAAGATGGACAAGAATTGCAATCGGAACACCCATCCAGTGTCAGTACATTTCAACACTAGCACTGTGCATGTGGTTATGCAGGCTCACTCGTGTTTAAACTTTTATTTACATTTACTTCATTTAGCATAGGCCCTTATCCAGAGCGACTTACAATTAACACAGTCTTACAATCCAAGCAATTGTGGGTAAAGGGCCTTGCGCAGGGACGCAACTGTGGTAGATATGGGATTTGAACCCTGAACCTTCTGGTTCATAGTCTAGGACCTTAACCGATCAGCGATTACATTTTATGTCTTTGGTCTGGGGGAGGAAACAAGAGTAACTGGAATAAACCCCTGTGAACACAAGGAGAATGTGCAAACTCCACACAGGTGGAGGACAAGGTTGGGATCGAACCATGCTAATTGCTTGTGCCACCATTCCACCTTCAAATTGTTATGGAAATGAGCAACAAGGCAGAATTTCAAAATGACCCCAGTAACAACACTGTGGCTATTGAAATTAGAAATTCACAAAGACAGAAATTTCTAGTAGCCATGGTAACCTCAAAGTAGCAGGAGGCCTATACATGTGTATAAGCCTACGCATTACATCAAAATGTCACTACAATGTTATATCGATCACAAATGAACATATAGAGTTTAACATTGCTATCCATTTTTCAATTTGTCAGTATTGTGCCCCCTAATTAAAAGGTTAGCGTTAAACTGAAACAGGCAAGCTAGACTGAAAGGTTGCATCCTTTGTGTCAAAACAAGCAAAGATGGCACCTGTGCTTGGAGCAAACCAGGCAGACGAGGCTGACTGAGTAATATGTAGTGCAAAATATTGAATTTTAATCATAATCTCTATTAGTTATTCATTTATAAGTGATTAATTTAACTTAACATGACAAAGTGACAGAATATGGCAGACAACTCTATCCAGAGTGATGTACAAATAAAGGTAAAGAAGCAATATGTTAACCTGCGACCAACCAGTGAATAATCCAGAATTTTAACTAATGAGTCACCCCCAAAAATACACTGTGGTATTTAAGATACAAATTGTAAAGCATCATTTTGTAATTTTAGTCAGATAATCCCTGAAGACCCTGACAATTTTATTGCATCCCTTGCTGAAGGTATGAAGTGATCTGCCTAGAATTAAAAGGGAATCTTCTGTGCTTGTTTGGGGTCTCTAAATCTCTCCTAGCCTGACAGATGAGGCTTCATTTCCACATTTCCATTATGGTGCTTGGGGAGACGCAGGTGCAAACGCTGAAGCCAGCTCATGTTTCCCCAAATGCGGGGCGTCAGATCGATGGTGAGGATCAGATTGCCTTGTCCCATGGCACTCCTGTCTGCAAGGTCTGTCAGGGTGTTAACAGTAATTTCATGCAAAGAATGGGAGGGAAAAAACAGGTCAGGGGTGAGACAGGGCGCCAGTGGCATAGAATGACTGTGTGTAGAGCCAATTAAACTGAAAAAATGTTGTTTGCTTCATGGCAGCTTACAACAAAACCTGGTTCAACAGAGACACACATGCACTCGTACTGTTATTGTATCATGACAGGAATTCACATCCAAAAATAAATGCATAGACGTGTGTGTGTGGTGTGTGTGCACACATAATACACATAGTATTTGAGCCTACACAGGCACATAAAAAGTAAATGTGATCTTTCTTGATGCTACCATCAGTTAATGAAGATAAGAACTATGACAAGAGACAAATTTAATTTATGGTATTGCATGTTTCTCCAGATCCAGATATTTTCTATAAATACCAGGCAAACCACTGGGCCACAGAGTTTTTTTCTACATAGACAATTACAAGGTGGGTGCCTCCATCAAATTTATTGTCACTAGCTCTCGACAAATCTCCTACACGTGTTTTCCAGCAACGCTGCACTCAGCGGAGTTCTGTCATTTGTAACTGCGGTTTTTAAACGTTATATCTTTTTCAATTCCATAACTTGTAGAACTCCTGAAAAACGTTTCAGGGTAAAAATACTTGTACAGTAGATAATAAAGTGACCTAATAATGTCAAACTAGTTTGAGCTCTGTGATTTGAGCTTTGTGGCATGGTACGTTATCCTGCTGGAAATAGCCATGAGGAGAAGGTATACTGTGGTCATAAAGGTCTGGGTATGGGCAACAACAATATTCATTTAAACTGTGGCATTTAAACAATGTTTGTAGCAGTTGCTAGAAAATGTGCCATGAAAAAATCCAAAACATGCTATGAAAATATCCACACCATTACACCTCCAACAACAGCCTGAACTATTGATATATGTTAGCAATGATCCATGCTTTGATGTTGTTTACATAAAAACTGCCTCTACCATCTGATTGCCACAGCTGAAATTGAGACTAATCAGACAAGGCAGTTTTTTTCCCCAATCTTCTACGGTCTAATTTGTGACTTTGTGAGAATTGCAATCCATTTAGATATTACAGCATATTCAGCCTTTACATAGTGCATTTGCACCAATTAAATAAAAATTGTTTTGCATCTCATTTGCATTATAGAACAACTTTCTTTGACTTGTCTGCTTGTCTGATGTTCTTGTTTAATCAAAACCAGCAGATGCTTCTTTTTGACTTCATATATCCGTTTTGAAATAACCCCCCATTTTTGTGATCAGTGTATACCCGTAATAGACTAAACAATATAAAATCCCCTTTACGTGTGAGGGCATTCATTTTGTATTGTACATATATATCAGGAGCAAAAGTTTACTCGGCTATGTCAGTTAAAGTTTCTCTGTAAAGCAAATTGACAGCATTTAATGTCTGTTTTCCAAACTTTTATAAGTGAATAGGAGGCACAAATGAGCCAAACCACAGTACATAAACAGCAAAAATGATAAGGTAGTAATTAAGCACAAGACAAGTGTTCGGGGAAGTCCTGACAGAACGACAAGCAAAACATATTAAACATGTGAGAACAATGAACAGATGCGTACACAATAACAGACTCAATAAAAGACAGCTTAAATATTCGGTGGGTGGGCAGAGATCTTATGTGGGATCAGTGATAGAAACAGATGGCATTTCAGCTGTGATACACTGCTTACAAAAATAAGGATATAATATAATAAGGAATAAGGATATTTTATTATGGGATATTTCATTTTGAAGCATCCCCTAATTTTTGTGAGCAGTATATTTTGACAGATAGCAATAGAATGGCAACAAAGGACTAATCAATTTGAACAGTTGCAAGCGCAAGATGATGTTCGTATTCCGTGTGACATACAATTGAGTTAAACAAACTACGTATGGGGACTTGCTCAAGTGCATCACGATGCTAGTTTGGTGAAGTCCTTCAGATTTGTATCCTTGAAATTACACCGATATACAGTATTGTGCAAAAGTCACCATTAGATTGATTGTTTTAGCAAATTGTTTTTTTGGCTGCTACCCATCCATTTTCTCTGTTTCCTTAAAGCAGGCAAAGTCCAAATAAATAAGAATAAATATAAGCGTCTCCAGTCAGCCAAACTATAATCCAGTTGATGCATCCCACCTGACAAGTAAATCAGCTCATAATTTCAATGAGCATACAATTTATCTTGCATTAAAGGTCATGGATTTCACTTGGTCACCAAAGTTTTTTTAACGTTTCGCAGAAGGCAGCTGCTAAAATATTAAATACAACAGTGAGCCTGACTGCAGCTGTATCAAACTCTCTAAGTAGCTTGTCATTTATTCTTAACAGAGGTATCTGTCCACGGTTAGGTCAGATCCACTTGTACCACATACCAATGTGCCATCACCATGGTTCTAAGAATGTATTGAACATGAGGAAAAGCCAACTAAAAGTATGCAGAGCAGCAGATGGAGAGTGGATAATTGTAGAACTAACACTGTGCTGTTGTGAGAGGATCAGTCATAGCAGAGCTGAGATGTAAGTATGTAAACTTCTCAGTTCCACTGCTGGGCTAAGAATAGTACATAACAAACAAAAGCCAGCCAACAGCATCCAGTGGGAATTGTCCTTTGATAACTAACCAACTTCAACAGCGACTGTGTCGGATTGAACAAAGTAGTCTGATGGACCACAGTCTGTAATGCATAACTACATAGTGAACATAATCCAAGTTAGCCTACATTTGATCAAATATTCGATAAAACATAAATCCTTAAAGGCATGAATCAGTGAATAGCTGGATGTGTTGATCAGTTTCTGTTGGCTTATTGTTTAAGGGTCAATGGTTAATAATGGTTAATTAATAATGGCTGGTTATCAGAAAACAATACGCATTAACTTACAGTCTAGTTATGCACACAAGTATTTCAGCTACTGATACAGTGCTTAAGTTTATTATCTCTCTCTCTCTCTCTCTCACACACACACTAGAGTAGCTAGAGTATCACATTTTCCTTTCATTACTTCTCCCTCAGGTGCAGACCATTTGATGAATGCAATCAGGAGTGACACATGAAATGCATGACTGATGAGGAACAATACCGTATAATCCACTGACTAAGTATACTTAATGATAAACACTGTAGGGCCACTGCATTCACAAACAAGCACACAACAAATGCTCATAAAACTGCCCCCATTCATTAGCTTGCACAAAACACACCATAAGAAAGAAAACTCAAGAGGAACAAAGTAATCCCAAACCCCCAAATCTTTACTTCATTTACCTGAACCTAACAACAGCAAGGAGAACAATAAAAGTAGTGCAAATATTAAAGTCTATTTGTGTTTACTGACAATATGCACAACAATATGCATGTACAGACCTGACGACTTTTGCGAAATAGTGGTTCAATGAGATAACATGAACTCATTCATTCGCTTTCTTATTTGTTAGAAGGCACTAGACAGGGCCCCAATCTATCGTAGGGCACATGCTCTCTGTCTACACACATACACATACTAGGGCCACTGTAGGGTAACCAAATAATCATAACAGTAATCAGTTAACTGAAATCATGCCTTAGGACTGTGAGAAGACACTAGAGTAAACCCACATGGACAAAAGGAGGACGTGCGAACTTCACACAGAAATTAGAAAGACCTCTCTACCTGGGATCGAACCTAGGACCTTCTCACTGCTACACAACCAGGCAACCGTGTCACCTTAACATGACATAAATCTTTCCCCAAATTGGCTCGTCAGATTTGTTAAAATCCGCATAGCAATTAAACATCAGCACTTCTCACTGTGGCAGTAATGATGATGCCAAACACTGGTCCACAAACAGGTAAAGATTTTATTTGGATTACATTTTATATAACCCACTCTAACAAAAACAGTTCCAAGTGCTGTCACACATATCGGGCGTTCCAATCAATCCCACTTAATTATAATTTAAAATCATAATGTGAACACAAGCACTTTAGTTCCTCTGTAAAAATGTTCATAAAAGTAAACACTGTTCTGATGACTCAATAACCCCAGAGTTCTAAACGTCCACTCAAATGAAGACAGAAGTGTAAAGCATGCCATCACTGGACTCCGGAGCAGTGGACACGTTCTGTGGAGTGATGACACTCCACTCCCTGGCAGTCTGATGGAGGAGTCTGGGTTTGGCAGCAATGTTTGATGAGTACTGACGGAAGATACGAGAATTACCAGCACAAACTGCACAGCTACTGACTGACTTTATATCTAAAGGGTGGATAACTGTAGGTATGTCTAATAGAGTACCTAATAAAGGACCTGGTGTTTAAATACTCCACCAGCACTGCTATGTCACATCCACTCATAACAGTGCAACACACACTTACACACCACCAAATCAGTGTCGCTACATTGTTGATAATGATTCAGCAACCAAATAACACCTCCTCTGTGGCAGTTGAGACAGACATGTATGCAGAAGAGATTGATCGTCTGTAATTGTGAGTCTGCAGTGCAAATGAACAGTGAGTGTACAAACAAAGAGGTGGCTTTAATGTTACGACCAAGCGCTGTACATACAAGGGAAAACAGTTTTTCAACTCTGACTTTGAACCAACTGGGTAGAATGGTCCATAAATGCATTACCACTGTAATACATAACATCTCTTCAATGCTTGCACAAATAGTAGTGTCCTATTGCAGAACTGCCATCGTTAAGATGAACAAAGCTTGACATATAATTTCTCTGTAAACGTTTTCACACTCTTTAGCAATACAATGTTCCTTACTCAAAGGTCTAGTACTACATTCTGGCTAGTACTCATTGTACCACAAAACAAAGAGCAAGAGAAGCCCACTGTTGTTCACAGGAAGAGAATAAAGGGAGCGTAGGATCAATACCGACCCTTTGTGACGGACTCCATAGAAAAACAAGCTCCTTTTCTGACCAGAGGGATGTCCCTATTCCAGTTACACAGCTATTAATGGGCCTGCCATCTCGGGGAGGTTTACAAGCACAGATGGGAGCTGGAGGCAGGACACAATCTAAAGCCTGGGGAAAGTGTGTGGTGTGATGATGAGCACAAGCCCACTGTGCCACAGCAGCAGCTCGCATACGCGCTAGTGCTAATGAACACTCTGCAAGGTGGGATGCAACTCTGGGATTTGCATGTTTTGAAAGCAAAACATTGCATCTCTTTTTAAAAAATCAACACACTGTATACACTGATCAGCCACCAAGACATTAGCAGCACATCCTCTAAGGTCTGTATGTTGTGAGGTGTGCCCTTCATTGTTCTTGCTTCTTTATTCAGTGCATGCATTAAATGCTAGATTAAGATCTGGGGAACATGGAGGACAAGTCAACACCTTGAACACTTTGACATCTTCTTTATATGACATCTTAACAATGTTGTTCAGGGAGGTGCAAGGCAACTGCCATTTAGGAATAGCAATGCCATGAAAGGGAGTACATGGCTTAAAACAGCGTTTGGGAAGGTGGTCAAAGGGGTTAAAGCAGTCCGCGTGAATGCAAGTTTAAAAGCAGAACATTGTCCAGAGCATCATACTGTGTTATTCAATTCACCTACCACTGATATTAATGTTATGGGAAAATAGTGTTGGTTTAAATTGAAAAAAAATATTTGCCTTTTCTTTCCTTTCTCCCCTACAAAGGATGTGCACTTTTTCCCTGTTTGTGCCTGTGTGCTGTTTTACCAATTGAGCACCAGCTTCGCCTGACTGTCACATCTGCAGTGAGTGGGATTCTGTAGCGCTACTTGGGTCTGAAAGCCTTGGTGCTCACTCAAGCTTCTGTCATTTTCCCTGCCGAAGCCTTTGGTCTCTGAATTTCATGACTCTATACTCCCTTTCCAGGTTCACCTGCATCTCATACCTTGTTTCCATGTTGGAGGTTCTGCACCAGATTCCTACTGATACCCGTACCTGTTCTGTCTGCAAACTCTGTGTTCCTGTCATGGACCTACTCTGCTACCTAGGTTGTTTATCTGCTGGTCCGTTATTAGATATGAACCAATTGATTGGCCGGTGACCTAAATCTTCTGTTGTATGTCTCATATAACCGATTCTGTGCCGGCCACACTTGTGCACCCCATAAAGACGACAGTGTCACATGAAACACACACTGCTTTCACTAACATTACTTCAATACACAATACACTTTTGGCTTGTTTGGGGACTGGTACATGCTGATGATACATGCTGTACTCCATACTCCTACAAAGTGCCCTAAAGAGTCTCTTCCTATATACTGCAATACTAGTGAGGGGGCAGTAATAACGTGAACAACTAGAATGCTGAAGACATGGCTGTGAACCAAAAAACATTAAGTGTGTGTTGTTTGTAGTATGCATGACATATGTAAACAGCAGAGGAAGAACTCACAGAGAGCAAATAAGAAGACATTTAAAACAGCATGACATCACTGAATATGTGGAATTCAACAAAACTAAAGCAAAGTGCAGAGCCAGACACAAGCCAGCAACTGTTGTTATCTTTATTCGTAGAGGTCATACGTTTGAAAAACCGGAAATCAGAACCGGTCATGAAAATTGCAATCTGTGCATCTCAGCCCATTATCCATACGGGCAACTCTGCATATAACTTGCCGGTTGGTCACACTGGCAATATCTGTTCCCGCACCAGCTTCTGTTTTGATTCTGCAAGCCCTGCTGTCCGTCACCTGGCTACCACTGCCTCTGTCTGGGTTCTTTCTTTCCTCCTTCCCCTCTTACCAGAGCTTTGCTAAATGAACATCTGTTTTGACATTTATACTTTTTTGGGCAATTTATGAGTCAGTGTTGAGTTTCCAGCCTCAAAAGGGTTTGCTTGTGCTTTCACACTTCCAATCCGTAAAAACATCTAAACAGGGTGTGTTTCACATAACGAAAACTCTTAAATGACAAACAGCATGTATTCTTTCTCACCTCTGTTTGGTGTGCACACACCAGCTGACTGTTGTAAGAGCTGTAATTTGCCGTGCATGATTTCACGTCATGCTTCTATAGTGTCCGGCGGCACTGTGCGCATCGCATAGAAGATTAGCAATAGAAGCAAAGCGACTATCCACAGTACCATGCTAACTCTGTTCAGACGCGCCTCAGCTAGCCCTCAAAACAAATAAAAATCACAGATCACACTTAAACCAAAAGAGTTGAGACTGGCTACATTTTCATACAAGTAACATGAGTGTGTCTTCAATATAATGATGTGATTTTTGCAAAGGTTCTCAGAAACAAACAAATGGCTTATGCAGGCTGTAATTTTTAGAAGGGTTTTCTTAGAGATCAGCACTCCTTTATACCATTACATTGAACTAAATATTAAGCTCAGCAATGCATGACATTATGTAAATCATGCTCTCCTTAATTCAATGCCATGTATTTAGTGGAGTAGCAGTGATGTCTTCATGAACATCAATTAAGCATTTGAATAGAGTGTCCAATGCAAGTACACAATTAAAACAGAATGCAACAGTGGCAGACTGCTATTTGGTCCATATATAAACAAAAAGTCTTCCACAAAGATCTGGCAGTTATCCAAAAGGGAGGGAGCTAAAAGCCTTTAGAAACTTCCATGAATTATTTATGCTACATCTGGCTCTGGGCAGAAGGGTGTGTGTGTGTGTGTGTGTGTGTGTGTGTGTGTGTGTGTGTGTGCGCGCACATGAATGTGCATGGGAGGAGATGTGCAGCAGAGCAAGGACTCATACAGAACCTGAACA
>JAYJMA010038434.1:0-11411 GCA_036873895.1 Parotocinclus cabessadecuia
ATGGTAGGAAGAAACCTTGGGAGGAACCAAGACTCAACAGGGGACCCGTCCTCCATGGGCGGCCCAGATGTTAATTAGACAAATACTAACTGTATATTAAATGATAGCAAAATTAGTTTAAAATAAATAACATATTATTATTAAAATGTAGCTTAGTAATCTAAATCATAAAACAAAATTGATTATGTAATGAGTCCTTAGAGGGAGGTCCTTGGAGGCACATTGTCTCCTCCTGTCCAACCGATGGACAGATAGATGTTAATTAAAATAACTAAGTTGTGGAAATAGTAAAATTAAGAACAGAATACAATTTAAATAATACAATTCAATAACAATATAATAATACAAAAAATTGAATTCGTAAAAATAAATAACAAAATAGATTTTAAAACGAGTCCTCAGCGGTACGCTCTTCTAGGCACATCGTCTCCTGATAACTAAACGACGGAGGGAGTTCCTGCACTCTCTGGTGGGACTGGCTATTGTTGCTGAAGATCAGTATAGGTGATGCTGAGGTGGAGGAACATCTAAGCGCGTGGTGCTGGAACTGGTACCGGAACATCAGCTTGGAGAGAAAAGAGAAAATGTAGTTACATCAAAACTAAACAACTAGACCTTTGTCAAAAATTGTGGCTACGAATCCTCCACGACCATTAGGACGAGGGCGTTGAGCACAACTGTACCCAGGAGGGGAGGCTTCATTTAAGACCTGTCCTTTGATTTCGACTTGAGATGGACGAAGAGCCTTGAGATAGGCTTAGTGGTCATGGGTTCTTCAGCGCTGTAGAGCACACTCCAGGATGCACGCTCAGCTCCGACTGCTTAAAGCAGATTAGCCATAAAGCACGGCGAGATGTTCTGCCTTGTTTAAATGGAAATTAGACTCACAATGGATGCTTTCCATAACGCTCGTGCATTTCCCAAAAGAAAAAACAAAACAAAAAAAAACAACAAATCCATAAGCATTAACGATTAAGCTCCTCTTCGGTGGCTCCGCCAGATCCTGCAACGTGGCTTTTCCCCTCTCATTATGAAAATAAAATAACTCAGAGGTGGAATTGAGGGCAGTTAGGATTCTAATAGGGAACAAATGAATAACTGGACTCTCTTATAGCATCCCAAATGCTCTGTTCAATACTCATTCCATATTAATTGCTATTTACTTCGGATTAATAATTGCGACGGAGCCTGAGGTGGCACAGAACAGGCCTGGTATAAGGAACTCAGGAGAACGTGTTTCATTACCACATCATTACTGCTTATTGGGCTTTTATGAGCTGCTGGAGATCTAATCTTACCCATAAGTCACCTGTGCTGCGTTTGGCTTCCTGCACCGTTGACGGCGGTCTGATTTTTGCAGCTGTTCTTAGCTTTCCCAAATCTGTATATATATATATATATATATAAAGAACATATAGTACATGTATATAAATTCATCTAACTGACTGTAAGAAACATTTTATTAATATTTATTATTGGTTGTTTATTTCATTATTGTTAACCACTTACTAAGAACTACCTAGAACAATACCTAGATGTGAGATGTCTATAACATCACACTTTACAATGAAATGTTCGTTAAAACCCTTTAGAAATGATATCCCGTCTATGCCTTAAATAGCCTTTTCCTTAAGAAATCCATCAGATCTTACCTTATGTACGTGTTTCGATCTTATCAACCATGTTTTCACACACATTCTCCCTTCTGAGAATTAGGAATCGTACCACAAGTCACATGATCGATCTGGGCCTTCTGAACACCATAGAGTCCTCTTCTTAAATATGGTCCTGTTACCTTAATTAAAAAAAAAAGACAGGTAAATCATTAGAATAGTATAGTATGGATATTGTGACTTTACATTTGACGTATTAGCTCGTTCGGCGCTGAAAAAGCGTAAAAGGGGCCGAGCAACAGGATAAATAAATAAGGTTGCCTGAGACTGAACGACATTTGTCGTAAATAATCAAACGTGTGCGTGTGTGCTGTTAGGTTAGGTTTTGAAAAGCCACAGGTGACGAAATTGAATATTTAAGAGACGCACCAGGATAACGGCGCCTATTCGGAGCAGGTGCGATGTGATCAGACTATGATTTTCCCCGTGTTCTGAAGACCTTATATGCTCTTTATATGTTCATACCATGAAGGTAGGTCGTGCTGTAGGACCTACGTTTGCCCTACTGTCCTGTACGGCTGGTACAATTTTAGTCAGTTCAGTTGTACCCTGAAGGAATACACACGCTGCCATCCATACTATGACAACCGTATCCCGAAATACGTGTGCCCTAAATGCTGCCGTCCCCTAAAGGCAGCTACGCTCTAAAATTGGCCTTGCTTTGGGGCGAGCAACAATTTAAGTGAGCCTTACACTCCCCATGGTCAAAGCAGGACATTGGCTTCACCCCACAGTAGGTCATGCCCAAAAGTTATCTCTGTCCTAAACAGTAGTTCTGAACGTACAATCTGATTGGTTGAGAATCGTTCCAATTTCAGGCGGCACGGGGGCTCGGTGGGGCGGCACCGCCGCCTCACACCAAGAAGGTCCCGGGTTCGATCCCAGGGTGGGGCGGCCTGGGTCCTTTCTGCTTGGAGTCTGCATGTCCTCCCCGTGTCTGTGTGGGTTTACTCCGGGTACTCTGGTTTCCTCCCACAGTCCAAAGGCATGCGTGTTAGGTTAACTGGTGTCCCTAAAGTGGCCCTTAGGGTGTGAATGTGTCTTATGACAGATCGACGCCCTGCCTAGGGTTGTACCTGCCCTTGCGCCGGGAGTTGCCGGGCGGGCACCGGCTGCCATCCATCCATTATCTTCCGCTTGTCTCGGGTTTGGGTCGTGGGGGCAGCAACCTAAGCAGAAAGGCCCAGACCTCCCATGCCAAGGCCCCCGCCTTTGGCTACTGCCCAATCCACAATGTGCCAAACCCTTATTACTGCCCCTCCCACAGGTGGTGAGTCCAGAGAAGGGGGACCCGGTCTGGCACCATGGGAAAGTGCCCGACCACCAGACGGGCAGGGTACATGAATTCCTGCTCTTCTTTGTCATAGGGGTTTTTGGACCACTCTTTGTCTGACCCGTCACCTAGGGCCAGTTTGAAATGGGATGCCCTACCATGGGCTTTTGCCTCGGACAAGATAGCTCCCAGGATCATTCAAGCGCGCAAACCCAATCCAAGAAGAGGAAATCAAATACATTATATTATAGACTTCTTAATGAATTTAGTCTGTCTTGCTTTTGCTCTTCGCCCGTTCGTCTTTGTGTTAGGAACGAATGTGACTTGGTAGTGTTATTTAAACTTTCGTAGCATGTACCGTCTTAAGGCGGGGAAGGCAAGTGTTACCGTTGCATAGCAACCGCTCATTTGTTGGGGAAATCCAGAAGGTAGTCTTAGAAAAGCTACAGAACACTCTAGGTGGTGCACTCTGCCTCCAATCAGATCACGGCCGTGATTACCGACGGCACTCGCCTGCAGTCCGTTTCATTCAAGTTAGCTAACAGTTGGTCGACGAAGAAAGCTAAATGTCACTGACTCGCTTACCTCAACATAAAAACATACCCACCTTTCAAACTAACGCATTCAGAAACACTCCGGTGTCCAAATATGGATTGTGAAGACACTGCTGGTGTTTTTTTACAAGAACGAGAGTCAATTATTATTTATTATTTGTATTATTATGAAATGAACCAAAGCTTACAGTCGAAGCTATTTCGTCAGGCAGCCGTAAGTTTTATTGTTTTGCTTCCATAGTCCTATCGTTTTTATCTGGCTGCACATTGTGGCGACGTTTTAAAAGGCTGCTCTATTTGATGCGCCCTTGTTTGTCGGAGTCCCGTCGAGCGTGCGGGTTACACCGCTAGGATATGTGGGCTAATGACAGATCATTTCATAAATATGTCTTAAGCACATTAGTCACCGCACCAGAGCTGGTGGGTTGCCAGATCATTACGGCGCGCTGCTATTAAGGACACCGTCAGCGTGGGTAATTGATTTTTGCACACGCTGCGATGAAAATGCAGGCGACAAACCAACCCCGCCGAAAACGAGTCCAAAACGTACGAGATTCGTGCGGCTTTTTGTTTGTTCAACCATGCGCTTGCTAATCCATACAAAGGGTAAGGCTCCCCTGGTTAAATTAAAAAAAAAAAAAACGTTTTGTAGATTTTCCTCAGCGGGGCGGGGGTGTGTGGGGGGTGGGTTGGGATGTGAGGGGGGGCTATGTGACATGGTTTTGTGAATCTTTATTAGGCAAATTTATTTCAGAGACTTTGCATACCGGTAATAGGAGATCATCCACAAAGATGCATCTCCATCTCCATCTCCATCCACTTCTTCCAGAACATCCGTTTCCCTGGCCGCTTTTCTGTCTAGAAATCCATGCATTTTTGCTGTCTGTAAACCATTACATCCCTCTAACCGTCCATCAATCCAAACACCGTTCCTTCCGTCCATTGACAAATAAATGTGTTGATCCCTTCATCCATCTGTCCATCGTTATTTCCTTATCAGCATCAACTCATTACTTATCTTTCTGTCTATCATTCATCATTCACCTCTTCTATCTATCTCTTAAATGATCCTTTTCAATGCCGGTCACTCTTGACAAGGAATCACTGTCTCAAAGCAGCTTTACGTTTTTAATAATGATTTTCCATGAATTATCTCGAATAACTGCAAGCCTAGAGTGAAAACTGTGGCAAAAAAATAACCTTCTAAACATTAAAAACCTGTCCTTCTTGGGCAGCTTAATTCTTACAGGCTACAAGAACGAATTAATAAGTTTATAGTAATCGCTTAAATTAATATAATGTACATATCTATATACAGACACATTATAAACTGTTCATTCATTCATTTATTCCTTCATTATCCTCTGCTTAATCCAGACGGGGTGGCGGGCCTGCCGGTGCCCACCCAGCAACTCTGGGCATAAGGGCAGGAACATCCCTAGATGGGCCGCCAATCCATCTTAGGGCACACTCACAGTCATGCACACAGCCACACACTAAGGGGCACTTTAGACACACCAATTAACCTAACACGCATGCCTTTGGACTGGGGGAGGAAACTGGAGTGCCAGGAGTAAACCCACCCAGGCCGCTCCATCCTGGGATTGAACTTAGGACCTTCTTTCTGTGAGGTAGCGGTGCCGCCCACCGGGCCACCGGGACTCTAGAGGTCACTACAGGTTTTCAGTTTTGTCGAGACCGCCGTTCTCTGGTCTGTCAGCGGGTGTCTGCTCGTGCTACTTTTCTGTCATTCAGTTGGGAATAGCACGTACATGAGACAAGAGTCTCCTTGTTTCATTGATGGGATGGGCGTTAAGCGGCGCATGCTAGTAGAAATGGCGAAAGGACAGGTCAGTGAGAATGTTTAATGCCTTTAGGCCAGAAAGTGGCACCCTTAACATGGCAGACAGGTCCCGTTTTTCCTTTTCGGAAGCCAAGAGTGACGACCCTTGGATTTGTCCCTGTTTTAGGCAAGTGAATGTTTTCTCTTTAAACCGGTAAGAGCATGCCATCCCTTGAATGGGCAGTAACTCTGGATCATTCCTCTGGGAGAGGGGCAGCCCGCTATTGGACTATTGGTTTTTGGGATGTGTCACCCCTTTTGGGCATTTCGGATGTTACACCCTTTAGATCAGCACTAATGTGAACTCAGATGGAGAGAGTGAGTGGCAGTCTTCTTAAATGTTTCTCCTTTAGTGCATCGAGTGCATCAGGACAGTCATGCTATGAAATCCGTCTGGAACAGTGAAAGTCAGAAAGTCAAAAGGGCGCTAAGAGTGGCAGCCATCTTCAGACAATTGATAGTACCCGTTTGTCTTTTACTAAGCATAAGGGTTGACTAGCAATGCCCCAAAGGGTTCACATGATAAAAGAGGAGCAGCCCTCTTAGGTGTTGAATAGTGTGTTGTCCTTTAGGGTAGTAGTGCCTCATCATTCATTTGGGATTGTAGGTGAGAAAGAGCAGTAAGAGCGACAGCCCTGCTGGATTGTGAGTGTGTTAGGCCTTTAGGGCACTGGGACTGTGTCATCCTTTAGGACTGTGAGTGTACGCGATACATTTAGGGCACAAAGAGGGAGAAGTGTGTTTCCTCTCACTGCAGTGGAATGGCATTCCCTTAGGGCATCGACCGTCACCATTTTGACGCTTCCACGGTTTTAAAGACGCATTAGTAGGTACGCCTTTGTCTTTAGGGTAGGGTTCGAGTGTTTTTCAAGGCCAGCTTTGGGCCCATCCAGAATATGATCGTATTTGCAACTTGCAAAATTTAGCCGACGCGGTCTGAGCCACCTCCTGAAATCCCCTTTAGAGCATTTCAAGGTGTGAGCTAAGTGTAAAACTATGCGATAGGCTAAGATGATTCTTGCTTAAGGCTGCTAACACACACACACACACACACAGACATACACAGAGGCACACACAGACACGACAGCTCGAGTGTTTGCCTTCTAGAAGTGTTTCCGTGTTTGGACTCCCATGTCTTACTCCCCAAAGAATGACGCAAAGCATCGAAATCTCACGCCGAAATTGCCTCAGTTTTTCATAATGCTCCTCAAAAGACTTCTAATACACAAGTGAGGCGGAGCATCGCTAACAATAGAAACATGCTTTCAACGACGCAATACAGAGAAACAAATCACTGCTTGTGTAGGAACGGCAAACGAAGACACCGCTTTCTAAACTCTAGCGGGTTTTTAAGCGGTTACAGGAAGCTAACGCGTAGACGTACGCCCCTCGTTACGCTTTCGATCAGTTCCACTTGCCGTGCAGAAGCGTTTTGCAGTTCTGTAGTTCGGTCTGTTACTCGACGTACTTCACGAGTCCCCTTTACTCTGTTCTCAAAGGGGTCGGACCCTCACGGGGTCAGCAGGTCAGGATCAGGTACTGCAGTGTGTTAGTGTGTGTTGTGCTGGTATGAGTTGGAGGTGGCTCAGTGGGAAGCACTCTGTCTGTATTTCCTCCCTGTGTTTTTGTGAGTTTACTCCGGGTACTCCGATTTCCTCCCGCAGTCCAAAGACATGCACTGAGTATATATATCAGACTAACCAGTGCCTGTCGGTAAATGGCCATTGATGCTGAAGAGCGACGTTAAATGCATGGATGAGGCCCAGCAGTGCTGCTGGAGTTATTCGTTTCGCTGTGCATCTCTAGCACAGCACTGTGCCTGATGCTCCCGTACCACCACAACACAAACTAGCACACCACACGTGTTTTGTCATTTATTTTGAATTCTATTACTAATTTAAATGTTATTATTGATTTAAATTGTATTATTGACTTAATTTTACTATCACTACAACTTAATCATCAAGTGCCACCAACATTTAGGCCACCCAAGGAGGTCGGATTCCTTTTTGAATCTTGGTCCTCCTAAGGTTTTTTCCTTTTACTTTCAGGGAGTTTTTCCTCGCCACTGTTGCCCTAGGATTGCTCAATTTGGGATCGGCTTTGAGACAATTAGGGCGGCACGGGGGCTCGGTGGGGCGGCACAGCTGCCTCACAGCAAGAAGGTCCCGGGTTCGATCCCAGGGTGGGGCGACCCGGGTCCTTTCTGTGTGGAGTCTGCACGTCCTACCCGTGTCTGCGTGGGTTTACTCCGGGTACTCCGGTTTCCTCCCCCAACCCAAAGACATGCGTGTTGGGTTAATTGGTGTCTCTAAATTGTCATTGACTTGTGTATGCAAACAGCCAAGGAAAGGTCCCAAACAGGAATGTGTGGAGATCGAGATCGATCCATCAAGTGACCGAGAGTCGGCCGTGACTGTACGGTTAATCGAATCCAAAAAATGAAGGCAATTATAAATGAATCTGGCTTTGGCTTTGACCACCACACCAGTGTCAGTGCAGTGCTGAGAATGATCCGACACCCAAACGGTACCTGTTCTGTGCCGGTCCTGTGGGGGTCCTGACAATCAGGGAAGAGAGAAAAGGGCAAACAGAAACAGATGGACAGTCTGTAACTGTAGAAGTACAAAAAGGGAATATATGGGAAAGTGAAACTGATAACATGCAAAATGAGTGTAGAAACAAGAAGCATCTGAGAATATCTGAGAATGTAGAACTTGCATAGAAGCATGAAACTATAACTGGCTTTTGTTACCCCTTTAGGGTGAGTATCATTACTTTAGGGGACTGTATTTCACCCTTATCATTCAAATAACAGTAAAACTGTGTGTGTGCGTCTGTGTTGGGTGGGGGGCTGCAATGCAATGCGCCTGTAATGTTTTCCACCGTCCACAATGCATTCTTCCCGATCTGCTTTGGTTTTAGCATTCTGTTTCTCAAACTCTCGCCTCAGAAATGCACTCATGTTCACATTTCACCGAGACTTATGTGACAGTAAGAGGCTGCGCGTGACAATGGATGAAGTTGCTTGTACTGACGCAGTATCATGTTCGTCCTTGACCTTCCCCGAGCAGCTTTGAAAGGAATCTGCTTACAGATCGATGGCGGGCAGGCATTCAGCACTTCATATTCAGCGTTTCAATTTGGCTCAGCATGAGAGTTGGGGGAACTCGGTGTGGAATAAAGGCCTCGGCGGCGCAACGCGTGGAGCCGGCTGCCGGGAATGGCAGAGGGCCGTGGTTCAATCCCGGGTGGAACCGATGCGATTACGGGAAAAACCCCAGGCGGTTTTGAGTGTGGCCATACGGGGAGGTCATGTCAGGAAGGGCATGCTCTGCCGGAGCAGCAGAAAGAGGACGGTATTTATTGTAGAAGGTGTTTTTTTATCTCATATGACCTCCAGCGTCAGGTCCATGATATAGGTGTGTGTGTGTGTGTGTGTGTGTGTGTGTGTGTGTGCTGTTCAGCCTCTGCTTCTGTTTCCTTTGCAGCTTTGCGTTTGCTCTTTCACTTCCTGCTCACCTGACACTGAACGAATAGGGCGGCGCCGCCGCCTCACAGCAAGAAGGTCCCGGGTTCGAACCCAGGGCGGGGCGGCCTGGGTCCTTTCTGTGCTGAGTCTGCACGTCTGCACGTGTCTGCGTGGGTTTACTCCGGGTACTCCGGTTTCCTCCCACAGTCCAAAGACATGCGTGCTTGGTTAATTGGTGTCTCTAAAAGTGGCCCTTAGTGTGTAACTGTGTGTGTGTGTGTGTGTGCCCAACGATGGATTGGCGACCCGTCTAGGGTTGTTCCTGCCCTTGCGCCCAGAGTCTCCGGGTGGGCATCGGCTGGCCCGCCGTCCCGTGTGGATTAGGCGGAGGATAATGGATGGATGGAGCAGTCAGGCTTTTCATCATTGCAGTACACCTTTTTCACACACTAAATGTGTCCCTCCTTTAGGGCACCAAATGATTCCTTTGTTCAGAAAATAAGATATCTATTTCTATTTAAAGTTTGTCCTGTCCTTCAGGACGCCGAGCGTGTGCCGTCCCTGTAAGAGATGATTTAGGTTGAATATGTAGATACACTGCTTAGAGAAATGAGGGCATGTTTCATTAGGGGATATTTCATTTAGAGCTTCCCCATTATTTTTTGTCAGCACTATATAAATAAATGTTTTAATCACCACGTCTAAACACTGCATCCTACTTGTTTTGTGCTAATCTAATATCTGATTAACGACTCATTTCTGTAGCCGTTTCCTCCGTTGAAATGCAGACCTGACGGAGCAAAGCGTGATTTGTTCCTGTGAGCCATGCCTCACTGTACCAGAGGAGGGCTGGTTATTGGCCTCAAATTGGCCAAATGCGTTTTGAATCTTATTGGAAGAGACAAGGACAAGTAACCTTGCCCAGAAACAGAAGAAACCCGACTCTTATTTAAGTAGCTTAAGCTCCTAGGAGACACAGATACGCACGGCGAGGAAGAACAACATTCGCTTTAAGTATGTCAGTGTTATTATGTACGAGCGCTCCACGCTCCCAAAAATAGCAGCGGATTTACACGGAGTTTATCGGGAGCGCTGTTTGTAATATCCTGAGGTGGCGTGCAGGTGACAGGTGTGTTTATGGGAATATTAGGGGCTTGATGGTGGGTGACAGTCATCATCCTACATCAGAGTTTAGGTTTAATCCTCAGACGTGTGAAGTGAAACGGCACAAACCGATGGGGGATTTAGCAGGAATCCATCTGCGGAGGAGAACCGCAGGTGATACCTGTCTGACTTCATCTGCCCTTATATGGACGGCAGACAGCAATTCTGTTTTTAATGACAGTCACTGATTGCAGCTCATATCTTAATATGCATTGCCCTCATCTACTGTATCTATTGTATCTACTGTACCGAAAGCAATCACCTAGAACCGCCAAAGCAGGTGAAAGCAGGGCTGGATGAGGATTCACGGTGAGGGTGTGCGATACTGACCGAAAAAAAAAATGATATCTTGGTATTTAATGTGCTTTTTGTGAATAAAAGTAACTAGATAATACTTTAGCTGGTGGATAATTTCGGGGTAAAATAGTCGAAAGTTGTTTGTCTTTGTCATCTGCTGCTTCTTCTTCTTCTTCTTCTTCTTCTTGTTTTTTTTTTTCCGGTTTGATTTCTCTAAGATTTGCTGAATGTGCTTTGGTGCTGGTGCCTTGGCTGGTTGTCATAATCTTCATCTTGTGGACGGTTCGTTAGTACGCAGTTGCTTAAATGAGTTAATACTGTGTGTTATTCAGTTTTAGTGGAGAACCCGACCACATTATAGTCACAAAGTCTTTTATGAGGCCGGACTATAAAACAAAAAGTGATTGATGATCGCTCGAAACGACTGCTAGCCAGAAATTCATTGATAAGACAGAACAACATGGAAGACCAGCCAGATGAAACAGAGACTTAACGTGTAAATATCAACCAGTCTGTATAGTTATGGGTTAGAGAGAATGTTCAGATGGTATATATGTTTACATTTACGTCATTTAGCAGACGCCCTTATCCAGAGCGACTTACAATTCATACAATCCAAGCAATCATGGGATAAGGGCCTTGCTCAGGGACCCAACCGTGGTAGCTTGGCAAAGGTGGGACCCACTGGTCCATACTCCAGTACCTTAACCACTAGGCCACCACGGTCATTAACGCAGAAATCTAGGGTAACTGTTAAATAAAATATGGTAATGACAATTCAAGTACAGTACTGTATACTCTGACATCGGCTATTTATCTCTATGTCTGGAGATATCAGGTATCGTGGAGAGGATCCATCTACTCATCCCGCAAACTGACCACTGGCGTCCCACAAGGCTCAGTCCTTGGTCCTCTTTTGTTCTCCCTCTGTGCTCGCTCTCTTGATGAGGTTATATCCTCACATGGCTTTTCATATCACTGCTATGCCGACGACACCCAACTCGTTCTCTCTTTCCCTACCCAGGTCTCTGCCAAGATCTCAGCGTGTATAGCTGACGTATCATCATGGATGGCAGATCACCACCTTAAGCTAAATCCTGGCAAGACAGAAGTCTTACTCTTCTCAGGTGACTCT
>JAYJMA010038445.1:0-11410 GCA_036873895.1 Parotocinclus cabessadecuia
TCCTACCATTTTAGGGAGTTTTTCCTTGCCACTGTCGCCCTGGGCTTGCTCAACTTGGGATTGGCCTTTTAAGATAACGGATTACTGTAAAGCTGCTTTGAGACAATGCTACGTTGTTAAAAGCGCTATAGAATTAAAACTGCATTGAATTGAATTTCTCTTCGCTGAACCTAGATAATTTAAACTATAATTTAAAGATAACCCAGATAATTTAAACTCTCCAGCATGCAGTCAGAAGGTGTCTGCCAAACCCAGACGTGGAAGCATGAATCATGAAAAAAGAAGTATTAGCAGATCATTTCAACAACGGCACAACTGCAACTGAGTTTTATTAACAAACAATCAGAGGCATGCAACAAAAAACAGGACCTTTTTCTTCTTTCTTAATGCCAAACAATAAAAGGGATTCACGAAATATGTGTGATAATTGTGCCTTACTTCTTCTTAAAGGATTATTTAACCAATCCAGCATTAAAGAAGGATCACAAAGTGAATCCCCTCTGGTGTTCCACGTGAGGCCAAACAGTCTCTGTTTGCCTATAATTGCTTGTCTTTCATCATCTGACTCCCAATTTGCATTCCATTATATTATCTGGAGAACGTCCCGACTGGGATGAGGTTCAGCGCGAGGCATTCATGCCATAGTGCCATTCTTAATAATTAACAATGAGACAAAAGCATCCTCTGCTGAGCCCGGCTCCTGCCATGTAGTGCCTTCACATTTCTGTTTGGAGGCAGATTGTTTTTTTGGCAGTCGACAGTGGCTACAAAAGCTCCTCCTCATAGCACCTCCCATAGCATGCTGTCCACTTAGCTCACAGAAACAAGGACAAGTCTTGAAGCTCTTTAGTGCCCAGGTGTATTTAAATAGACTCACTCAGATGTGCATAGCTGTGAAAGAGAGAGCGACTAGATTGGGCTTTAAAGGTACAGCTGCTTGCAGGTGAAGGGTTTTCCTTTAATCCTTTTGTTTAGAGGAAAATATTGTAAAAGGAACATTTTGCTTTGTCGACGTAAATTGAAATGCACCTGCACGATAGCCACGGAGATACAGCAGAGATTTAAGGATGAACATATGGGCACATAGATTAAAGATATAATCAAAAGAAGATCACGTAGGCCAAAGGTCTAACACCTTGGTTCTAGGAGGGACACAACACCACAGTCATGATCCTAGGAACATCCTGTTAATGCATCAAATATCCTCCGTATTCCTGGGATACATCAGTTAGATTCGGGTTTTCCATGGTGTAACCATGTCTGCTTGGTTCTATTCTGGTTTCTGACTCTTTAGTGCAAGTAAGTTAAAATATATTTGCACAATAGCTAAAGTGGTACAGCAGGAGATTTAAGGAAGACTGGATGGATGGATGGATGGATGGATGGATGGATGGATGGATGGATGGATGGATGGAGGGTATTCAAATTGGTAAACTGGTGGATGGAAGGCTAAACGTATGGGCACATGGATCCCAAGAACATCCTGTTAATGCATCAAATATCCTCTGTATTCCTGAGACAGATCAGTTTAATTTAGAGATCTCATGGTGTAACCATGTCTGCTTGGGTTTCCCCCAGCTCCTCTGGCTCTTTAGTGTTCACCGTGTATTTAAACAGACTGGCTGAAGTATACTGTTGTGTAAAAGAGCTATCAGAATGGTAGGAGGCTTTTCTTTTATATCTTTATTTAGAGTAAATATTGTAAAAGGAACATTTTACATTAGTAGGGGTTTATAGGTGGATGGACAGATGGACAGGTGACATTAACCAGAGGTGTGAAACACTACAGCCAGGAATACATTATGTCTCAAGCATCCTTCATATTCCTCAGACGGATCAATTTAATCGTGATTCCACACTGTGGGTCTCTGAGTTTTCCTCCAGGCACTCCAGATTTCCTCGAGTCCAGCGTTAAATGGGTTAAATGATCTCTCTCACACCAGTATTCGTGTCTTACAGGCAATTTGAAACCTCCGTTTCTAGTCATTTATTTTAACTGACGATGACTGAATATTATTTCATCATTTGTTAAACAAAATATGAACACAGTATGGCATTGTTATGATGAAAGTGACAGTAGAATCACATTGTGGCCAGAGCGTATCGTTACACCCCCAGCTGTTAGTAAACATGGAGAAAATCATGAGCTCCTGTATACAGAGCAAAGTTGTTACTCTCCATGCTAAGCTCAAAACATGTCTTCCTTAGAGTTTTATAAAATCACATATATATATTCTAAAAAATCATATATATATATATAGTTGGCTCTCTCCAACGACTTTTGCTATGTGGTCGATCAAATACTTTCCACAAGCTACATGATTTAAAAAAAAAAAAGGTACAAATGTATAGCAGAACCTCTGAATTTGAACTTCATTATTTCCAGAAGTCAGAATCAATTAATTCATTCGTTATCTTCCGCTTAATCCACACGGGGTCACGGACCAGCCGGTGCCGACCCAGCAACTCTGGGCGCCAATGCAGGAACTACCCTAGACGGGGCGCCAATCCATTGTGGGGCACACACACAGTCACACACTAAGGGCCACTTTAGAGACACCAATTAACCTAACACACGTCTTTGTACTGTGGGAGGAAACCGGAGTACCCGGAGTAAACCCACGCAGACACAGGGAGGACATGCAGACAGGCCGCTCCACCCTGGGATGGAACCCGGGACCTTCTGCTGTGAGGCAGCGGTGCTACCGGACCGAGCCCCCGTGCTGCCAAAGTCTAAATCAAATGACTCCATAATAACTAATCTAAGGATCTATCTAGGATTAATCTGACTTTCCAAATGATTTTTACACCTATATTTCTACATAATTAAGGATTAAAAGCAGGAACGAGCCGACTGAATGAAATATAGTAGCAATTACTTAATTGACACTTTATAGTCACTGAGTAGAACACAGTTTGAGCACTGGGACAGCGCGTACAGACTTATAGGGTGTCTGAAATCGCACCTTTAGATTTATACATGAAATGATGATAAAATAGTAGAACATATATAATATGCCCCCAATCCCTAGTTCTTCTTCTTTTGGTGAGTGACATACTGCGTTGGTGGCATCATCCCCACAGAACCGACTTGATTAAGTCCATCACGGTTGAAAGGTAACACACAATTGAGTGTTTTATTTAGGGTAAATATGTTTGAAGTCAAAATCTAAAAAAACCCTACCGTGTCTGAATTGAAATGAAAACGCATTCGAATTCAAGATGCCACTGTACCACCTTGCAACTTCTAACTGCTTCTGGTGCTTTCGCACTGGTTTAAATTTCAGGTCACGTCCATCCCATCGTTCATGAGAACAGCCAAGCCGATGCCCCTTCCAATTCCAGCCATCCGTACGCAACTACTGGCCACCCGTCGTAAAAAAAATAGCCTGTTTGTTTGGATGTTTCTGTTTCAAAGCGTGAACTCATCTCATCTGGCCTTCCGCCGTCACCTTTGAATTGCTTTTTTGACTTTCCGAGGCCCTCTGTAACCTGTGTAATAGGCTGAATGAGGCAGCTTTCACATTTAGATTTGTTGACTCGTGTGAAATATGTGGTCGAAAGCTAGAAGGTTGCGGTGCTGTGGCTCTCCATCACTGACGTCTGTAGCCGATGATCTGGATATGGTTTATACCAGAGGTAATGATGTGGGCGTGGACCTTTGAAGTCGGTCCATATTATGATAAACAACTGCAGTCAAGATGGATTATTTCATGAAACGCTTTTCTTCATCTTCCAGCCTCACCTTGCATTTGCATCCCCGTATCTTTTGGACGACTTCTGACCCCTGGGACTCACGAGTGTAAAATCAGAATTTAAACCTAATCGAGTCGCTTCCCCGAAAGAAAAAACACGTATGCCGATAAGCAGCTTAGTAATAAAGAGCAGGGGTGTGAAATGACCTTCAGCGGTTCCTTGTAGGAGGATCCATGTAGGAGGTTCACGTTCACTGTGGACTCACCAAGACAATGCGCCAGATAGTTCACAGTGACTCGTCTGCTCCGTTTTCTTTGTTTGAATCGGTTTCGAGCTTGAAAAGCAGAAGAAAGGCCAGAAAGCACCTGTCTCTCCCTCTGTAGCTCACTGAGGTATAGGAGAACCTACACTGAATGTTGGCACAAGGTTAGCTGTCTTACTGTAGTGCAAATGCTCAGCTTTAGCCGGCCTTTGAACGTGAAAGCCTGCAGGTTTTACTGAGTAGCTTTCAAGGTCCTTTTTCTGAGAAATGGCTAGATTACGCAATACTGCTCTTGTCTCATTTTATGAGTTTTTACCACCAAGGGCTCACCATTATGTAAGTTCAAAGCTAGTGTACATTTCCAAAGAACTGAAAGCATCGGCCATAAGCCAGAAGGTCAATGCAAAGATGATAAGTCTTGTTTAGTTCATTCGTTCATTTCCATCTTCATCCTGGTCTGTCTGGTGGGTCCAGGAGCAATCCAGCAAATACTAGATGCCAAATGCTAGAGCACACACTGCACCAGGTTGTGCAATGCACACTCAAAGTTCACGCTCCCGCACATCTATGCTTTATTTCGAAACTGTCAGTAGAATACACCAATCGATCTTCAAGTTCGAGCTCTCATCAAGAGGTACGCTACCCAAAAGTAGCCTCTGATAATGCACGACGCAAACAATAATTACCATTTTGTAATCTTTGTAATCTAAAAAAACACATAAAAAACACTCCTTTTGTTTTAAAACGAATGGTTTCATATAAGGCTTTGCATGCTCACCACTGTAAGCTTTTCTCCCTAATCACAGCCTCTTTCTTTTTCACAACACCGGGAATGATGGGGAAAAACACACACTTACACAGTAATTAGTTGGAGCTAATTAATTCTACCCTTAACCTTAACCTTGGGAATCAAAAGCAAATATTTTTCTCATGGCAACCAGCAATGTAACCCACAATGTAAGATCTTTTTTTTCTTCTTCCACTTTCTTTTACGGAGGTTGTGTCTGTTTAAAGCGTCTCTTACTGTGGGCATTTGTGTGGGTTTTAATCCTAAACAATGGTAACTGTGATTATTTGCACGAGGGCCAATCCTTTGAAACGTTGCCCATCATGAGCGATAACGATCTAACCTGCTCCACCTTGCTTATTTATTCCCTCCATGCCCGTTTAGCCAATAGAATCTTATCAGTCAGTGCTATTGAGCACTGGTTTATCTCGGACGATCACTTTAAAGCAGAAACCCATGAACTAGCTTGTCTGATTTTGAGTTCCCAGAGTGCAGGGTCGACTGACGGATGTTTGTAGAAATAATTTCCTCACTAGTGAACACTTGGCTCCGATTTCGGAGGCCACACGTACGTGTCTCAAGACTTTACATCGACAAGGTGATCTGTGGGGTCCTGACCATAATAAAATAAATGAGACTAACAAAGTGTGTAGAGAAACAGATGGACTACAGTCCATAACTGTAGATAAACAAAGGGTTTTCTGTAAGGTAACTGGATCTGATCAAATGGACAATGTGTGTAGAAACAATATAGCCAAGAATCGGCCACAAAGCTGAACTGACTCGTTAGTAAGGAGAATGATTATACAAATTAAATACATCTTATGAACTGTTAGCAGTGACGACAGCTGAAATAACAGAGAGAACACATTAGATGTGTCCACAAACATTTGGCCATATATTGGTAACCGTCGTTCCTAAGCTGTGTGAGGCTTTCATTGCTCTGAGGTGTGCAGAGTTTGTCAAAATACAATTTGCACATGTTAAATAAAGTTAAAAATAACACACCCCTGCAAAAGAAGTCTACATATATTGCTTAAAATGTATTTAATAAGCTCATGTTTGATTTTAGCTAAATCATTTAGCTGATTTGAAAAGTAGGAATATATAAGAATGAAAGTCTTCCGTTATGTCCATTTTTGCCAATAAAGCTTTGAAATCAATCACTTTATTCGTTTGGTCTGAGTGTATCTATGGGTGGGCTGGAGGGGAACAGCTTTTCAGTGGTAAGACTGTCTTAATTATTATTAAAGCGTCATTAAATGAGAGTGATGGCATGAGCTTAGGGCGTGATGAGTGTGCAGAAAGCAATGCTTTAATGCTACACGTTTCTAATTGGTCAAAGAGGAACTGAAGAGTCTGGTTAAGCATTTTTACTTTTTTTTTAGTTTCACCTTCATTAAATCCCCCCGTAGGTAAAGCTTTGTGATCTAGCAAGGTCTCAATGCGTATGTCAGTTAAATAAGATCAAAGCCATTAATCACTGTCAAACAGTCACAATGGGTAAGAGAGACCGTTAAAGGTGGAGAAAATGAGCGCAGTTTTCCCTTTTTTAAAACCATGGCCAGTCAGAGAAAAATGTGTTCTGTCCTCGAGGTTTAGGCTGGAACAGGAGGACGTAACGTACACAACATGTCAAACAACGTGCAGAGTTGTTACACAATTTTAAGTAGACTTACTTATGTGGTTTCTTACTGTTCCTAAAAAAGCAGCAATAGCAGGACTGTTATGAAAATATCCCGTATAGTTCCATTTTGTTCCCCACAAATATGTAGCTCTACCATCAGTGGCCTTCAAGGTCCAATTTTCTACCTTTAGATTCTTTTTAACAGTGCACTTTTATTCACTTT
This sequence comes from Parotocinclus cabessadecuia, assembly GCA_036873895.1. Lineage (NCBI taxonomy): Eukaryota > Metazoa > Chordata > Actinopteri > Siluriformes > Loricariidae > Parotocinclus > Parotocinclus cabessadecuia. The sequence continues at coordinate 6,596 of JAYJMA010038445.1, forward strand.
CATGGGGGAAGCAAGCATAGGAATGGAACAAAACACTTATTGGGAGTATTACAGCAGTTTTAGCGTGTTTTTTTTTTTTTTTTTTTTTGCATGTAAGCTGAAATCACTTTCCTTCTCAGAAGTTCATGGAGCTTTCAAATTTCTTGTCCCTCAAAAAAAAACATCATTAGGCCACCTGAATAGGCTTAATGATGCAAAAATACCTTTTAAAATCCATGTTTTGACCAACATGCATATCTCTGTATAGCTCAATTCACATTTCCCTAAATGTACTGGACTGTAGTGGCCTAGCAGTTCTCCGCCCATCTCTACCCACTGGCACTGTTCTGACTATGGTCGAATCCGGAGTAAACCCACTCAGACATGGAGAGGACATGGAAACTAGAAACAGCAGCTGTAACCACTTGCACCTGTGCTGAACTGACCTGTAAATGTCGAAGACAAATGTATTGCTATGCAAGATTGTTAGAGGTGTTTTGTCGGCATGGCACGATTAGTCCACTGGAGGAGATTAGGGAGAATTAGAGCCCTCTGATATTGCCTTCTCAGCTCCCAGAACTGAGTAACTCTGGAGATTACATAGATTACGGCATTATTGCTAATAAATCATTAAAATCAATATTTAGGTCCCCTTAGCTTATGCAGGAACTAAGACCCAAAGTCTTTGGGTGGAACTGGATATTGGAAATGATTTATAATATATAAATCTAATAATAGAGTTTCATATAGCAGCTATTTCCCAGAGATCCAGTTCTGCACCACTAATGAGAGGCAACACTGGAAAGTGGAAGTAGCTGGAGCATTACTTTAGGGAGCTTTTACTTTTCTATATTTAGTCTTGAAGCCCTAGTGCAGACTAAAGCAGCAAAACTCAGATCTTGGCTAATTAGCTACGTTTGAGACAAGGGAGACATTGTGTAGATTTTATTACTGACCAAACGTGATCAGACCGAGGTCGAAACCTGGGTGTAAAAGCGAAGTAGCGAATATGCAGTATACTGAAAAACGTAGTATAGAAATTCTGGAGCTACAGTAATGTGCGAAAGTCTTAGGCCACCTTTAGATTAGATATAACAGTGTTCTAGAAATGGTTTAATGGTCATATATAAATATTTATCAGTCTATTCATTGGAAAACAGCCAGAAAAGACAGGAAATCCATCTGTAGTAATAAAAACAATCAGGGAAAAATTCAGCTTTTTGGAAGGGTAACCAAGAAACCACTTTTTCCTGAAGAGGAACAAGAGAAAATGCTGGAGAAAATGGGGGAATACGAAGTGACAAATCCAAGTTTGAAATTTGGGTGCAGTCATTGACACTGTGTTCTACGTGGTCGTTATATTGTTGCCAAACAACAAATCGAATGGTGACCTAAGACTTTTGCACGTTACTGTATATACAGTATGAATGAAACTTCAGTCAGGATAAACACTTTGCACAATTGGCTGGTGCATTGTTACTTCTGACAGCAGTAGATATAAATACAACACCACTTTTATGAATGATTGTACAATCCGGAAGGCAAGCCTTCATTTATGGAAGCATTCAATGAAAAACGTCAAGGTGTACTTTCCTTCAGTTTGCTGCAGATCACTTCTCCCGTTAGCAGTGGACAGTTCGGTCATTACTTATAAGCTATTAGGGAAATTCGTGCATTATCTTGAAGAAGCTAAAACTATTGCTTAAACCATTAGCCTTAATGAACGCTTTAATCAAAACATTTTATCCTTGATAGAGTTTATAAACACATCAAAACAGCAAAGTCACATGAACCTTTTATTTGCTGATATTTTTCCCATGGTTAACAAAGTGAAAGTTTAACTGACAAGAAACAGCAGGTTTTAGTAAATCGAATTATATCGGATGCCCTGGTAACAAAAAACAGGAGCATTTAAACACTTCAATAGTGTGTATATATATATATATATATATATATATATATATATTAGAATGTACTGAATGGCTTTACTACCAATATCTTTCCTATTTTGGTCATCTCTGCCCCCTCAGGGACTTCCTGCATTACCGTTATCTTCTGACCAGGAATTCTCCACCCCAGAAAACCCACAATTCCAGTGTCCAGTATTCAATTGTGGCATCAGCTTCCCAAAAGTGCTCTATATATATATATATAAATATTTAATTAAGTCATACCGCCAATGACATTATAGACTCATGCATAGATCATAGATGACCTTAGTTTTCAGGACCTTCTGGTGTGACTGATAATGCTTACCATACCTTTTTACTCTTGCACATGAGCTCTTCGGTATTAATGATGCCGCTTTCAATGGCCCCTAGGGGATGAATACAGTTTTCTGAATCTGAATCCAAATCATGATTATAATCACCGGTTGACCTCATCTGTTCGAAATCACATCGTTATTATTCGAACCTCCTAGTTTTGGAATGTACTTTAGGTGTGAAATTTAGGAATGGATGTTTATTAACAAAAAAGCATTACAACTTCATTTGATGATATCATTGTAAACCATGAAAGAGGAACCTCGGCCGGAGGGGGGGCGGGGGAGCATATCAGGATCAGGTACCACCCTGCAGCTTATATAATACTCTCACCCTATGCTGTTATTTATCCCCATATTTATGAGCATTAGGGTGTGGTTTCAGTGCATGAGCTGGGGCATGTCTGCTTCCACAGAAAGGTGATATTTCACACGTTGCAAAGACCAATCTCAGGCCACTGTTACTGCATGGGAGAAAATAGCCAGTGAGATTAGAGTCATGGGAATCAAAGCGTCCGATGGTTCCTGGAAGGGGTGTAATACAGAGTGTACCTCGTAGTATGGAAAGATACGTCCTGTATTCATCAGGGAAAGTAACCCATGTATAAAATCTGTTATTGTAGACCATTGTTAGAGAACAATGCATCAAAAGATCCTAAAAAGATTTCGTCTTTCAGTCAGTCGTCAGTGATGTAGTGATCGTTAAGATGATCTGCATGGCAAATGAAGGACATTCACACTGTTATATTACAATAATATCTACTTTTAAACCAAAACTATCTGAAAATTTGGACTCGGTTTGCACTTGTAATATCCAAGATGATCTGAATAAGATTTTCTAATTGGTATCTTGTCGTAATATCTAAGTTGTAAATAATGTAGTAATATTGTTTCTGTAAATGTATGGCCAGGACATCCTTGTAAAAGAGATTTGATAAAATAAAGGTTTAAATAATAAAAAATAAATAAATAAAAGTAGCTTTCTGCGGTTACCTGAATGTTTGGGGGGCCGTGGTGTGTATATTATGTGTATGATATGTTAAGGCTGTTGCAGATGTGGATTGGAAACGCAGACAATGAGAAAAAGATGAACAAAACAAATGATGGATGGCTGTGCAGAGTGAAGGGCAAAAGTCACCCACCTTCCCAGCTGCTCCTGGGCAGAGAATCAGAGGCGAAGTAAATGCAAAACCACAGCACTTTTTGCATCTGTGATATTGAGTTTTAGGCCTTAAATATGACTTTGGCCTAGGGATTGCATAGATTAGTCTCCAGTAGTCGCCATTGGAAGTGGAATGAGAATAAAACAGTACCAAGGATTCAGGAAGAAGGTAAAGAAAGCAGCTGTTCTTAAAAACACTGTGCCAGTTAAAGTTGAGAAAGGATTATTTTAATGCTACATGAATCTGCACAGCAGCGCTGCTCAGGAACACAGAGCGTGCCGTCCGGAAAAGATCCTGGGATCAGTGTTCACAACACAACACGTCATAGAATACATTTCAATATATAATCTTTGTTTAGTTTAAAAGATTTACACCGGCTTAACTATCAGCTTTCTTTTTGTTTTGCCATGTCTAAACCGTAAGCTCTCCCAGGAAAAAATGTACTGTGAAATTTGACAGGAGAGGCCTGAATTAACCAAAGTACCATCAAAATCCATAGTAGAACTGTGAAATAATCGATGTCCAGTTCATAATCAACCACGTTTACAGTTGTACTATGAGTTATTGACAGCGGAACCGTAAAGTGGCCAAAATACCATCAAAAATTCATAGTAGAACTGTGAACTTTATGGTCAAACTTTAAACGTTTACAATAAAACTGTCAAGTATTTTACATTCGCAGTACATTTTTTTTCTCGGCCGGTTGATCTTAATTGCCAGATAAAATGAGAAAGTGTGGAAAAGAGGTTACACACAGATAAGTACCATTTGAATTACAATTCGTTTATTGATATTGTCCATTTTCATTGTGTTTTATACATAAAAAAGCAGAAGCTGCTGCGATCAGAAATATATATATATAAATAATATAAATAAATATAAATAATAGGTGTAACATCGCATTTTGTTCCGGCTCAAAAGAAATGAAGAACGGCAAGGTTACATTATTTTGCACATTTATTAATTGTCGTCTTTAAAAGTACAGAACGCTGAAGCACTGAAGCTGGACTTTACGTTTAGAGAGCGTGTAGGTCTGTTATTTCAAATACGATTTGGCACGGTCTTCACGTTGTCAGTCAAACGAAAATTAAATATTACTAGTCTTGCAACATTTGATTGGCAAAATATTAAATGTTAACAATAATTAGTAACCTTTCTATTTGCTGATAGATCAGTATTTTATGTGTTTGCTTATTGTTGTTGATGTATAATCTATTTTGTTTAGTAATTTAGTTTATTTATTCTATTGCTTATTTAAATTTTAATATTCATTTGTTATTGATTTGCTTTGAATTAATATACTTTTAGTATTTATTTAATTAACATCTAGGCCACCCATGGAGGTCGGGTCCCTTTTTGAGTATTGGTTCCTCCCGAGGTTTATTCCTACCACTTTAGGGGGTTTTTCCT
>JAYJMA010038486.1:0-11409 GCA_036873895.1 Parotocinclus cabessadecuia
TCTTGGAGGTGTGTTTGTGGTCATTGTCATGTTTTAATCCTGCCCTGTGGCCCAGTGTCCTAAGGGAGGGATCATGCATTCATGGTTCCGTCTGTAGCTCCCCATAGCCGGCAGCACTCATGCAGCCCCGAACCATGACATTCCCATCATCAGCCTCGAAGAGAATTTGTGCCAATGTGGAATGCAATCGCTACGGTGGAAAAATCGGAAACGAAATACAGAAAGGTACACGTTGCTTGGCCCTGTTACTGAAAAACAATACAGGAGCTTTTACATTTCCAAGCACAGAATACTGAAATCATGTCAGAATTAAATACAAAGCACGCGCATGCAATGAAATGAAATGCAAGGCACACCGTTCTTTATTTAAACTGTATTTAAACATGTAGGATACACGTGGAAATCATGCCAGAATGAACAGCTTAAACAGCCATTTCACTTATGTAAAGTCATTCGAACTCCCAAACGAAAAAAAAAAAAAACAATACATAAAGATTTAGATACAAGAGCATGAATCTCTGAATTCATTTCGCAAATCATCTTAAAGAGCAACTAGCTCCTGGCTCCATTACACTTCACCTTCTGTCTCTGAAACGTGCCAACAGCTCATCATGCCACATTGAAATGCAAAGCAATGGCAAATAAATGCAATCTACCAACTTCAGGGGCGTGGTCAACGGGGCTATTCAGACCACATCTAATAGAGGACAGAGTAGGCTACCGAACACAGTTCTGCATTAAAAGCTCAACGGCAATGATGTGCATTTCTGTGTAGATTTAAAACCAATAACTATTACAACGCAGAACCTTAAATATGTTTTAGAAATTGCATCAAACATAACAGCTTTGGGAATCGATCCATTATCTTCCAATTAATCCACTCGAGGTCACAGGCCAGCCGGTGCCCACCCAGCAGCTCTGGGCACAAGGACAGGAACAACCATAGACGGAGCGCCAATCCATTGTAGGGCACACACACACACAGTCACACACTAAGGTACACTTTAAAGACCCCAAATAACCCAATGCGCATGAACCCAGGACGTTCTGGGTATGAGGCTTTCATGCTAGCCGTTACACCACCGAGATTGTCAGCATTAGAGATACCAAAATATACTGCTAAAAAATAAATAAATAAATAAATAAAGAGAACATTTGGAGTTAGATTGTGTTGTTTTAGTATTTCCTTTATTTTTTTGAGCAGTGTATATAAGATGATAGTTACAAAACATGAGGGGTGTACTCACTTTTGTGAGATAGTGTAATATTGTGGAGAATACCACAATATTACCCTAGTAAGTCAAGTAAGTATGTCAACTTGCTTAAAAAACTCAAAACTTCAACAATATCTCTTAAAAAAAAAGTTTAAGTATAAAGTTTTCATCATGTATTTAAAATGACAAAATTCACAACTTAATATGAAGTTGCTTTAAATTCCATGCATTTTACAATAATGGCCAGTGTGGTAAATGTAGTTTACTACCAATGTACTCATCATAATTTACCTTTTAGCACACTGTAATAGTTTTGTAGATTATTCTAAAAGATTTCTGGTTAAGCACATATGGGTATTTGAGAAAGTGGCGCTGTTTAACAGTTTGGATTTTGACGTTATTACGCAAAACTCTTAATGCTTAGGTTTTAAGACTTTCGAACTACAACCCCAAGTAGGGACGGTTTGAAAAAGTTGGGAAAAAGTTGGGATGGGGAATTGTATGGCTAGTAAATGATAGTTTGAGGAGCATCTTTGAAGAGTTGTCGAGGGGCAAATGTTGGCCGATGATCTCCAATTTCTCAACAAATTCCTGAGAAAATGATTGAAAAGTAACATTACTCAAAAAAGGTTGGATTTAAATAGTTCATAACAGTTTTATGATTTAACTTGTTTTGCGTTGCCTTGTTGATAAATTCTTGAACGTCCCTGGAAAATCCGTCTTGTTGAATGAAGTAGTGTAGCTCTTAAATCTCACTGTACTTTTCTGCATTAATGCTGCCATCAAGAGAAAATGACCTTCACCCCATACCATGAAAGACCCTGGCTTTAGGACCTAGCTGATATTAATTCTGGTATCTCGGTGTAAGAGTCAGGTGCTGGATACGACAGATTCTAAGGGGCCTGGGTGCAAGACGAAGGGTGACTGTACGGAACATTTATGGAACTACACCCCCCGTCCAGGATGTAACTCTGCCTACGTCAAGCCAATTTGGGGTACAAATCCCTCCCCTGCATCCTGCCCTGCATAAACAGAAAATGCTTCGCTTTGCCAAGCATGCATGTTTTGGTAACATTTGTCAGTACCATACAATAAAGAGTCAGCCGAGTGCCATAGATAATCACAGCTGTGATGTTATTCAGGATAACACAACCTTGAGTGTTCTGCTGCTTTTATGCAACAGTGGTTTTACATAAATAAATAAAAAAAATCCTTAAAATGTATACAGAATATCACTAAATACTGGCAATACCTAACCATTAGCACCATTACCCATTAGCTACTCTAAAGCAGTATTCCACAAAAGAATTACATAACACTACATGGTGATGTTAGTTTGAAATATAAAAAAAACATGAAAACAAATAAGAATAAGAATGAAACAACAGAATTTAGTTAATTCTTATGATTATTCTGTTATTTGTATATGCCATGTTTGTGTGCATGAAGTTTGTTGTTACTTCTCAACATGTCAGTGGAGTGAGAACTCCTCTCAGCCAATCAGATTTGAAGGTTGGAATTAACTGCTGTATAATGCTTCTTGAGGCACCTTTGGTTAGTGCAGTTGGTTCTCAGTTCCACGATTCCTGGTTCGAGTTCAACGCCAGACTTGCTTGTGTGGCTTTCTTGTGATTTCCTCTGGTTTCCGGTACATTACCAGTAAATCTCTACGTTATAAAGCATATGTGAAGGAGGTGTGATAATGCTCAGACATTATCAGTAAAGGTAATCAAGCAATTATTGGGGATTTAAGAGTAAAGGGGCTTATTCAGGATTTAGACCTCAGACTAGAACGTCATTGTTTCCACTCTCCAAAGACACAATGACTTCTTATTGTCCACTTAAGGTTCAAAGTTCCATTTTCCAAAAACATTGTTTTCATAATTTGGCTATAATAACATTAGAGATGGGCCACAGTACTCAGGTCTTTGCAAGTGACAGAGATTAACTGTGGAAACGATAGATTAATGATACAGATTTGAAATTCGTCATCCTCCAAATCATGTTCAGTGACTGGAATCCAGTAGTAAACCAACTCCAGAAGTGCATACTTCTGTTTTCTCCCATTATTGTGGAGTAATGGATTCACACTAAATACACATATCAGACAAATGTGCAGAACTGCCGAAATTCAGGTTAAAATGTATGCGCTTTGTTGAGCATAGAATTGAACAACATTCCTTTTACACTTTAAAATGTTTCTTGCTAGTGCTCCACCCACGGCATGCTTCCAAATTCAACATTTTTTAATTAAATATGAACTATTTGTATACTGTATGCACTTCCATTTAAAATAATACAGCAGCTTATTTTGTGTGTCGTAACCTTACACTTCAACACGTATAATAAAAATACTGAAGTAAAAAAAACAGTTAATAGATATCCTATTAAGCCTCAGCTTACAATAATTTGAAATATTTAAATAAAGAAAATAATTTAGATATATTATAAATAGTCAAATAGGATGACACATGCATTGCATGAAGTTTGAGGATAAACAGGAAATAGTTGGATACTGTTATAACGAAAGAATAATGACTCTACAAATCAGACATACATCAGAGTCCCCTCAGACATACTGGCACCCCTGGTAAAGATGAGCAAAAAGGGTTGCAACATTTTGGTGAAATATCTTAATCTCACCCATATTTTTTTTCTCTCCCTTTTCCCCTTTTAATTGAAATCAGTTTAGTTTGAGGGGAAAAAAAAACTATACGCAATAAATAATGGCATTTAACAAAGCCAAATATGTCACAATCATTGACAAGAAATTCTTGAAAACACAATGTAGCTCAAGTGATTTCCACAATTACACTGCTCACAAAAGTTTCATTATGGGAGATTTCATTTTGTAGTATCCCCTATTTTTGTAAGCAGTCTATTTTATACTTAATCTTAAACTGTAATTAAAATGTGCCTGGACAAGGAAGTTTTTTTTAGGTGCCATGCTAAAAGAAGCAAGAAAAATCCCCAAGGGTCATTGTGAGGGAGTTGAAGAAAAAGCCCCAAAACTCCCATTAGATTATTAAGTCTAACCAGGAAAAAGACTTTCCTGTCTAAAGTTTTATAAACACTACTAGGAGTTCGACTGGGACAGAATTATGTGTTTAGATAAACCCGAAAATCTGTTTGCCTCTTCCTAGAAACTACAAACGTGTCCACACTGGATCGCCCAACAGGACGATCACCCAAAACATGCATGTATGTCTAGATCGACACTACAATGGTTTACTGAACACAAACTCAGTTTGAGATTCTGCCCTGGTCATCTCAGTTGCCATAGAAAAGCTATGGGGTGAGAATAAAGTGCACAAGAGGAAGTGGCCAAAATGACCTAGGACCCTGGGTCAAATTCCTTGCACTGTATTCACTAACATTTTAAGATATTATATGAGAAGACGAAGTGCTTTTACTGGCAAAGGGAGGCTGTACAAAGTATTAAATGCACGGTTGCTTGTAGTTGTTTCATGTGGTTTTGTCAAAAAAAAAAAAAAAAAACCAACATTTTTTTAATGAGGGTTTTTTTTTAATCAGCCTAAATTTACTTTAATTGAAGGTTTGATGTTTCTCATTTTTTCAGTCTTAGAGTAACCACATGCACCAAAAGCGGAATTTCTTGCTCGAACCCCTTTAACGGTATTTGCAAATAAAGATTATACATGTTATAACATGCAAGAATGTAATTACAACGAAAGATGATGAATGCGCACAACTAACACAATCTTTAAAAAGACACGATCCAATCATAAAAGATTCTGATTGTTTGGACAAAACCACCCCGTAGTTCCTAGGTTCAAAGCACCAGTCTCTTAAAGTTCTCAATGAAATCCACTCCTCAGGCGTTAATAACAGGTTTGCACAGCAGTACAAACTTTACACTACAATCTTAATGCTAACTTTACACAAAATAAATACCAGAGTAGTTACTTGATTGTGAACCGCGTTATCCTTACATGTTCTAAATCAACAGCAGAGTGACTGAGACCCAATAAACTGAGTGATGATCACGCATTGCACAATCAAGCTCCGGCGACCGTTACCTGGATGTAAACCTGAGAACTTTGGAGATGAGACCGTTGACGCCAGTCTCTGCCGGCAGCTTGCACAGCGCTCCATCGGATCGGCCAAGTTCAGACCTCTTCTGCTTTCTCCGCAGCTTTCTGCGGTAAAACGACCCAAACAGCTCCATTCGCTCTGTTCCTGATGGACTCTTGTGCTTGAATGGCGAATTACTAACTGTACCCGGCGTTGAACAAAGCAGACATGGAAACGGTAATCAAAACGTGCAATTAAATGTCATTACGGCGCAATTAAGAATCATTTCGATGTTGTAAACATCCGGCCTCTGATGAGCTAGCACTCAGGGTGGAGAGAGAGAGAGAGAGAGAGAGCAGAGATAGAAATTCTAAGAGAGGGGTAAAAAATGAGAGGGGGTAAATCAAGAGGCTGGAGAAAGAGAGAGCAAAAAGGCAAAGAACAAAAGGAAAACTGAAAAGTGAAATAACAAGCCTGATGTAGTTTTGGATTTCCCTTTGAACGCTGGAAGCCATGCTAACACATGATAGTGTTTGCAAGCACAGCTGAACAAAGACAGCTCTGTTTCCTTGTCTTTCTTTCTTGTCTCAACCATTTTCTTCTCTTTCCTCGACTATCTATCAGCATGTGACCCCAGTGTCAATTCATGGGACACATTAAGCCCAGAGGGTGTCTTAAGGGCGAAAAGGGCGGGAAGGACACTTCTTATCAAAAGTAAGTGTGTGTGTGTGTGTGTGTGTGTGTGTCACGGCTCAGAAGTAACAGTAACTCGACGGAAACCATACAGTGAGACAGGTGCAGTGCGACAAGTGCTTTTAAATGACAATAGACAGAATGAACGTGATAACACAAACTTCCTCACGTTTCAGCTTAGACACAATAGAGGCAGGTTTCCAAGTTGTTCTGTCCAACGTTTCCTGGGAAACTCTTTGATTTTCCCCATGGACAAACAGACCCTCCCAATGCAAGCTGAGCCCCAGGAATGCAGACAATCTGATATACACACACTCACATACATCATTTCAAAAACGTACAACTTCAAAACGCCCAGTTCTTTCTCTCACTGTCCGTTTCGGCCCTCTGTCTTAATTTTTTTTTCTCTTTTTCCAGGCCTATTTTGTGGCTTCCTGGTGAGATCAGACTATGGAAGGGTGTGTCTGGGTGCAGAAACCTTATCTGAGCCTGGGGGGACTTTGCTCCTAAATCTGTTTTATCTAAGAAAACTGAAACTGCGGAGATTAGACAGAGGGAGGGAGAGCGGGATGAGGAGTAGATGAGAAGCGTGGAGAGGCTCAGACCCTCTCCCTCTATTTACTAGAGAGACCTGTTCAGCAGATCAGCCTCATAAAATGCATCTATACAGCTTGTACTTGGTCCACTTTCTACCATGCACTTAGCTTGCCACATTCTAGGAAAGTTATTTTTGCTATGTGAAAGAGGTTCACGCTGGTAATATTTTATCCTTGGACCTGAATAATGTAGGATAAGACGAAAAACTTTCTTTAGAACCACGTGTACAATTCAAGTTGTTACGTCCCATTCTCGGGTTGGGATGCCAGAATAGAAAGGAAGGAGAGAAAACATTCAACATAGCCCGTCAACACACACACACAACCCTGAAGAATACACATAAATGACATACAACTAGAGTTTAAATCGAATAGTCTGAGGCAAAACGGAGAGGGGTGGGCCAAGTATGCACCATAAGCAAAAATGAGCAACGTGCAAGTGCCCTTAGTGAGGATTAAAACAAAATGCCAGAGTTACAAATGTTTAGAGCACCACAGTGAGGCATAACTCGTGCGGCCATGAGCTGAAGGCAGAAAACAACAATGTTCACTTTTAGGCGTCACAGAGCATAGCTACTGGCAGTGCAAATGCAATGCCCTGGATAGAATATCAGCCTTTGTTATCAGTAAATGTTTCAAATATGATAAAGAATACAAAGGTAACAATTAGCGTATTGTAAATATGTTCATATTGTGTTTTAATGATAACTGCTAACAGAATTTATGTGAAGTGTACTATAATATTTTATAATAAAATAGAATATTTCCTAATTTATTTTAAAAGTCTATCTGTAAATTATCCAAACTACTGTGTGACTATGATAATGTCCGGTCAGCATCCGTTTCGCCGCCACACCTGTAGTGACAGGAATGTCCCAAATACAGTTGTTTTCATCTTGGTCCAAATCGTGCCTTAAACGTAACAGCTTCATGGCAGGCATGGACCGTGTGTACTGCAACATATGGCACTAGGAAGGGTTATGCTATCAAATGAGGCGTGGAGAGCCTTTATATGTGTATAACGACTAAAACACAACTCAGACCTCCTCCTGATGTGGTTGAGCAATTCAATTTAAATGTCCTACACGTACCTTGGCGACATGTATGCATTTGGATCTGGATTTAACGCTGTGTAAATGAGGTCTATGAATTTTACCGCAAACAGCCAGCACAGCCGTAGTTTCTGAACACCACCCAAACTAATTGCAGCATATTGTAATCCCTCACGATAAAGCACTTCTAATTTCAAGGTTAAAGATCACAATCTCCTATACATTCTTTAAACATTACAAAATAAACTGAAATGCATGCCTACATTCCTGACCTTGCTGTCCCACAAAAAAAAAAAAACCCCAAACCAAACATGGCCAGTAAACATTCCATCACTGCGATTCATCCCTAGTTGGATGACATGGAAAGATATGATATCAAATGCCAGACAAATCACACAATTGCGGTTCTTTTGAAAAATGAGCAGGGTGAGTTAGGAAGCAGGGGGTAGATCACCACTGACTGTCTCTCACAGTCCCACGAGGAATACAGATCCTAATCTCCAGCCCACTGCAGAGAGATTCTTTCACAACAATGATATTATTAAGTTCCAAATGACGGGCAGCTTCTCAAAATGCAAAGGAACCAAAGTTGAGGTGAAGATGTAGCGAGTACAACTAATGTTAGTGTAAAATGTACTGTATAAATGGTCTGAATGAAGGTAGTGACCACTGGCAGTGAACTCAGCATTTACGTAACCTCATTATACACAAGGTATTAGTTACTAAGTGGTGCCAAATGAGAACATAATGGGATAATATACAAAATGATATAAAGCGACTTTAGAAAAGATATACTGATAGATGAAGATATACTGTAGTTGAAAGAAATAGTATCATTATAAATGATTTTTCTTATATCAGTATCAACCTTTTAGATCTGATTAATTAGTAAAGCTTTTCAAACACCAGCAAAGCTTCTAAACGGTTTGCATGGGTTTACTCAACGTACTCCGGTTTCCTCCCACAGTCCAAAGACATGCGTGTTAGGTTAACTGGCGTCTCTAAAGGTTGCCCTTAGTGGCAACCAGTAAAAGAATGAATCTTATCAACTTGATAAGATTTAAAGAGAAAACATTTACTTGCATGTAATTCGAATCCTATTATCATAAGCTGTATTCTATACAAATAAACACACACATAAAGTGGGAGCTAAAAGTCTGAGACCAATAATAAACGTGCTTTTATTATACATTTTTCCTTACATTTTATTCAGGATATCAATGTAAGTAAATCTTTCATGGATTTTCCTCCATTACTTCCTGACATAAAAACCATCAAGCATTTAAGGGGGCACTTGAAGATGGGAATGACACGGATCATCAATTTTGCACAGTGGAGTCCACCCTGGTTCAATGAACGCTGTCATTACAGCAAAATGGGGACCATACCAACTGCTAAGAAATACCCAAATGCATTTTTGTGGGTTATTTTGTTATTTTCTCTAAAAAACATGCTGACCATGTTTAAATTAAAAGCATTTTCACTAGAGCTCTCCAGTGGTCTTTATTAAGGAGTAATGATTGACTGAACAAAAATGTCTTTTTTAGGTCCATTATTCATGCGATCAAACCTAATATAGGTAAATAACGGATACACACAGCCATAAAGGACATAAAGTATACATACAGTGCCCTCCACAATTATTGGCACCTCTGGTACAAAAAAAGAGTCACAAGACTTTGACCTTTTGTTCAATTAGCTCGATCTCACGATATGAGCAATAACAACATTTAACATGAAAGTAAAGAAAATCTAGCCAGAAAAATTCCTTCAGAGAATCTCTCCATGATGCCGAAATTAATCGGACCAAAAACGTGTACCGTATATAATATCTCTTCGTTTTTTTTCTCCCCAGCCCTCTACTGCCGCCTACTGGTCTTTGTCTAGCATTTCCATTTACTACAAAAAAAGAAGCCAAAAGTCACTTAGCCACTGCTAAAGCGGATATAACGTCACACTGGATAAGTTCTTCAAATGTTGACTGGAATTTAGTAAGAACTTGTTTTTTACAGTATTATGCTTTGCATGCTGAGTATCTATACATTGTGTTGTAGATCGTTTAAAAAAACTTGTTTGCAAATTTATTTTTCGATGAACAAAGTTTGTAAGCAACAGTAGTTCTTGTTTGTACCCTTTATACGTGTAAATCTCACAATAAAAGTTTAATAAACATTTAATATGTTATATAGCACGTCCAGTCTAGTGATATAGGGCATGTTCGTTTAATCGGACAGCCGGTTATTAGGACCAAAACGATCTTGTCCCGATGCGGTCCCATTAACCGGAAACGACTGTAAATAGTAACATTTTCAGTGGTGTCTGACGGTAATTCTGGACACAAGGTGCTACTTTTCCTCACTCTGTGTGGGGCCTAAATTTGGGCTCTCAACCAGTCAAGTTAATATAATTATATATACCCAAATTATCATAATAAATAATAATTATTCCTTGATGATTCTTCTTCTTTCTTAGACGAAATATACTTCCATTAAAGTTTTCCCAAGGTTTCCATGTGAGATTAAATTCCCTTACCAAAAGGTCAATTTCTTCCAACCCTGGAAGGGACCGTATGCGTCCACACTTCCCCAAATAACTGCCCTCACTGCCAATTTCTGATGAGAGTCAGGTAAGAGTGCCTTTTTAAATAAATCTGTTAATCTGACAACAAAATAATCTGTCAATGCTAGCCTGTCAATTGAATAAATCTGTCAACAGTAGTAGAAGTTCTACGTATGCACTCGTACAGGTCTCCGATCTGTGAAAGGCCACTTGATACCCAGAAAGAATGAGCATGTAATCACCAGCTACTCGATAAAGTAAACCCGGATTATCTCAGTGAGTAAGAATGGGCAGCCAAACAAAACGCTCTACATTCAGGAATGTGCAAACAAAAATTAAAAGATAAAAACACGGAGCAAAATGCTACATCACTTCATGTAAGGGAGTTCATTTGAAGGACAGCCAAGAAGTCATACCTCTATCTCTGTAACAATCAGCACGCTATCTGTTGGACTTGTATAAACACAGCAACAAGTCACGTCTTCCAAAGGAAAGCTCATAATAAGAGTTTGACAGTGTACATGATGGTGACGTTGCTGTGGTGTAACTGCTATGATTAGGCATTGTAGTTACAGTGCTGTACAGTCACCACGTTAACAACCAAATCTCACGCACGTGTCCAAACTGAAAAAGAAAAACACAGTTAAATTGCTAGGATATATAATGGCTTTTAAACTGTACTTGTGACTGCACTTTGGGCTTTTGTGCCCTAAACACATGCCAGCTCTACATGTACATCTGACATGCTTGGGTGGAGTATTTCAAAACACTTTCTACACAAGTGCGAGTTGGAATCTAAAAGTCAGAGTATGGCCTTCGGTCAGTTTACAGGATGGATGTTTTATAGAATGGACTTTTCAATCTAAACAACAACCATGGAATGTAATGACGCTCCGGAAGAAGTCGATGAGCCAGCCATTCTGGAACATTCTTAGCCCATCACCATAGTGATGCCCTGTCCTGAATTCCCCAGATAGAGCGCCTGAGGAATCCAGCTGCTGAAGAATTTCCACCATGTGACCTTCACACTGGCACCTTATTAGGACGAAAGACAGATTTAGATGGTAGGCAAAGCTGTACTTATTGCACATGGACCAAAAAAGGAAGAAAAAATATTATTCCAAAGGCTTCAGTGAGAAGTTAACAAAAAGAGTGGATATACACATTTAATACACATTTAAAAAGGAAACAGCATTCCTAACAACTGGAATGAAAGTGCAGTGTGTGTGTGTGTGTGTGGGGGGGGGGGGGGGGGGGGGA
>JAYJMA010038497.1:0-11409 GCA_036873895.1 Parotocinclus cabessadecuia
GAAAGATGCCGTTTCTGTAAACAAGCAGCTCACGTTCTGCAGACCCGAAAAAATGTCAAATTTAGCCATGCTTTATGGGACATATGGTCCACACAAGTATTACAAATAACTGCTTAGAGACACACTCAAACATGCACACATCATCAAACAAACAGCATGTCATTAACATAAAGTCTTACGGACATCAAAGTACTTGTTTCGGACAGGTAGGTGTCCTTTAAAGTGTCCTTTACTTCCTTAAGGGCACACTGGACATTTGCACTTAGCATAGCCCTGGCTATCAATATTGAGCACAAGGATAAAAAGGAGAGGAGTAGTACTAGCTGCGATTCTGCTTCTGTGATGACAGACGGCTATGAAAGAGAAACAGTTCTGGGTTCATCATACTATCATCTTGAGAAGTAAGCTTGGGGAGCTCTGGCAAGACAAATAGCAGTTCAAGGAATATTTTGGGCTATCAATGACTGGTTGCAACTGTAAAGACATCATGCTTACAAGTTGTTGAACTGCTGCCCCCCCTCTGTGTGTGTGTGTGTGATATATATGTATTAAATTGTGAGGACACTGCCCCCTCCCCCCCATGTTAGAAATCTCTGAGATTTTTTGCATGGTGGAGATACCTTGAGGTAATATAGACTTGCTTTAGGTTACTGAGATTAAACTTTGGTGTCGCTTTAATTAGCTACAGTGATCACTGTATTAATGCAAGGTCCCCAAAATGATAGAAAGACAAATGTGTGCCAATATAGGTTTGTAATTAAGACAGACAGTAGAATGATTCATCATTTGAAATAGTGTTGAAATATTCTTAGTAAGCGAGTGATGGAACAGGTAATGTAGGCGCATTAAATAAAAGCCTATGAATACAAAAGGCATAGCGCATTTTTTAAAATATATTTGCTTGTCAGTCAGATGCTAAAAAAATCCAGCTAACTCACCAATCATACAGAGTAAAAAAGAAGAAGCAGAACAAAAAATATAATCATATACTAGGGGTATGCAATATTGTCAAAAAAAGAGTTAATAACAATAATTAAATGATATAATTATAATATAATTAGATGATACCATGGCAGTTTATATCCTGGGTCTAAAGTGTTTAAAATCTGTTTGAACCCATCTCTCTTAACCACCTGAATTGGCACCAGGTCTTCTGTGATTCCTTGTCATCTGTTTCTTGTCGTAAGGCAAGCTTTAATCTTACTGAGTCTTCTAAGGAATGCTGAGTGTGTTTTGTGCTGGTATCTTAGCTGGTTCAAGCCTATCATGGACGGCTGACTCCCAAAGTTTGACACGATAATGCAGTAATTTCATCTTTAACGATCCGATTCCAGACAGTTTGCAGATTGCTACATTCACTGATAAATTGATTTGCTAAACATCCTTTAAGCAAAAACTTAACTTTCAAAGAAAACCACCTCCACGAAAATGAGGATGAGCTCATTAAATCTGACAATGTCAAGTGTGAAGCTGGTGGTGTCTATATTTTGTCTCCTGGTGCAGTGTGTTGCAGTTTTGACGTTTTCTAGGTGGAACAGTAGATTGACTTGGGCTGTTTTTTATAAAGTGAATGGCTTAGTCGATAAGATCAGCTCGCATGATTAAAACAGCATTTAAGATATACGTCTCACAAATATTAGGGAATATTTCACAATGAACACGAAGCGATTAGAAATGAGATGCAAACTCAATTATGGTGACAAAAACTAGGGGTTATTTCAAAATTTATTTGAAGAATAGAAGCATTTAATTTTATTTAGTTAAACAAGATTATCAGAAAAGCAAATGAAAAGTTAAAGAAATTTGTTCGAATACACAAACTCAATTTTGGTGATTGTGTAACAAATGATATATTCATGAAGGTGAACAGAAGCACGTTAAACTGGACGAAAGTGCCCCACATTGACTGTTCAGTAGGATGTATGATCACCCAAAACTGCCAAAACACACTGACAGTTATAAGGCAAGGACAGGATCAGATGGTCCCCTAATTTCTGTGAGCAGTGCATTATCATAGACGGTACAAGTCACACACCCCTGATGTTTCCCATCAATTGAAACTTCCTGACTTTCTTCCTCCCCTCACACATGGCTGCAGTTTCCTCCATTTTGGCTCTACAGTACTACTATACAAATCTTCTCTCCTTCAGCTCATCTCCTTCAGATCACCAATTCCCCAAATCATCATATATAACGACGCTAAACTGCGTGTCGGAAGTATGCTGCACGAAATCCCCACATCGAAATCTATTTTATTTAATCTGACTTTTCTTACAAAAATTTGAATACAAAAACAACATAACAAAAGTCCAGTGTTACTGCAGCTTTAAACTGTAAAGCATGTGACTGCAGTTCAAGATCACAGCTCCTGATACTGTAAGTTGGAATGTAACCATAACGATGAGGATACAGACTGGCTTAAGCTATCTTTAGACTTCGTTATGTCATTCACTAATTAAATTTTAAAAAAAAGTTTTAAACACAATTAAGCGTTAAGCGACAGGAAGTGTCACTTGCTGGGATGCATGGGAATGTCAGGTACGTCAGAGGGAGGAACGTCCTCTGTTTCCATGGCTACGCTGTGTGATATAAAAAGGGGACCTCACCATCAGCCGTGTCCATGGCAGAGCCGGGTCGTGTGTGTGTGTATCCTCGAGGCACACTTCTCACTGAAGCCACCTGTGAACGCTCTGACAGTCCCGTCACATCTGGAGGAGCGCAGTGGTTATCTGTCACACATCAGATCAATACAGGGAAATGAAAGCTTTTACTACTGGGAAAACAAAAATTATATTATTACTACATTATATCCAGGAAATGTGGGAAGAAAGCAAACTGGTACTAGCACTATCAAAATAAAATCAAAACTGTCTGATGTTTGTCAAACTCAATGAGAAAAATGGGAATTTGAATGTTAAAAATCTCCATTCCCATGTGAAATCACCTACAGTCTGTACCAGGATTGGCAATGTGGGTTGCCAATCATGTACCCACGCTTCAACCATTCCTACTTGCTAACAGCTTGGTCTATAACATAACATAGGAGACTAATGTGGGAAAAATCCTAATAGCATCTAAAAAGAACTACGAGGAACAATTTAGGAAATTGTCACAAAACTATAAAATCAGTATATTCACAATGACAAGTTGGTTCTGAAACAGCCTTTGCTAACTTCTTTGCACATGGCAGCCCCAGCTCACAAGGTTCCAGCACGAATAAATAACAACAAACCTAAGAGCATTCACGCGTGTAAAGAACGTAGATGGAGGGAACTTTTGAGTCTTTGAACAAACTCTTTATTTCTGTGGTTTCTGCAGAATCTCCCTTTTGTAGCTAGGAAGATTTTCGAAATAAGAATATTTTTAAATCCAATCAAAGTCGTATTTCAGCAATTATTCAACTATTCGGTCATATATGGTTGATATGGTCATTATATACAGCACACAACTGATCTAGAAATCACTTTGACAATTCAATAAAGCGGCATTTTATTTCCAGTAATCAGATTTCTCAGAGTATTCTACGATTTCAATAGGGCCTCTCAGCCTGTGCATGCACGCAAACTTTGTCAGGCCAACTCAATTTTAGAGATATTTAGAGAGCCTTTTAGATAGACCTGGTTGTTTTTTAACTTGTGGGATTTGGCAACTCTGGATTTAAATGCAGCAGCCTTTGAACTGCTGCCAAACACTTTGTACAGACTCAAGCGCAGTATATGCTTGAGAAAATTAGGCATTTTTTAAAATTAATACAGATAGTCCCAAATTTACGACTGGGATATAAAAGTTGGAATTACGGTAACTCTAGTTTCATATGATATAAATATTATAGTGCAGCCAATATTAAACTTGTTTAAAAGACAGCTGTGACCATGGCTTTTATTTGGGAACCACTGCATTAGAGAGCTATTTATACCCTAGGACCGTATGCATAACATTTGACACACTGCACAAGCATTGATAAATGCTTTGGAAACATGAAGCTGTAGGCATCCCTTCTTTCCACAAATAAGAAAAGAAAAACAGCTTGTAGCTGGAACAAATCTTTTAGGGAGGTGTTAAAAATAGATCAGATTTACAAAAAAAGATCTCAGCAGGAAGGGGGCTCTGTTTATCAGTCTGGGCTGGAATTGGAACAAGGCACGAGAAGTGTATCAGAACTGATAAGCTGCATGGCAGATACAGATAAGCTCATGCAGAGCACTGAGCTGGAGAGGTGACAAGCCCCATAGGTCTGGCTGCCATAATATAAGTATGATAACACTGCACAGAGTGTCTAGATATCTCCAAATTGCAGAGAGCATTGAGTAGAGCTTTGACTCTCCACCTTGTATTTACTTACTCACTTTATTTCTTCTGCTAATATCAATATAAATGTCAATGACAAGGGCGAAGGCGTGTAAAGTCAGTACTGTGCAAAAGTCTTAGGTCACCATTAGATTACATATACCATCGTTTTAGCAATGATATCAGGACCATATCAAATCACTATTCAGACTGTTTATTAGAATACAACCAGAAACTACAGGGAATTTGTATGTAAAAAAAAAAGAAAAAAGAAAACTTCCAGAAAAAAAAAACTGCTTCTGTAAGTTTCAGTGGTATTTAGTGTGACCTCCCCTTACCCTTGAACAAAAGCAGCAAGTGGCAGCTTCTATAGGATACCAAGTTGACCCATTTGCAGTCTGAAAAAGCTTGATCAGGAATGGTCTTTCTGGAAGCAGTCAGGTGAATTGGCCATTACACCACTGCTAACAAACCTAATAGTGGCCTAAGACTTTTGCACACACATGGATTACTAATTCGTGAAGGATACAGCACAGGAGTAGGGGGTATTGTTAAAGAGGCTGAATTCTATGTAGTGAGTAAGGTGTAGTATAAACGTTTGCTGTCAGCGCACTGACCAAGCTGTGTCTGAGCCATGGCATCAGCTAGAACTGTAGCGGTGGTGGCAGAGTTGGTGGTGGAGTTTGTACTATGCTGGCTCCGCCCCCCTGGAAAAGAGGACGTGGACGAGGCGGAAGAAGAGGTGGACGAGCAGTGATGATGGATTACACGGTTGAACCAGTGCTCCACGTTTGTGTTCGATGCCTGGTACGGAGACGACGACGCCATCCGACCCTCATCATCTGATGCGGAGGACGTATCTAAAATTGGTGAGAGGACAAGTATTACTGATTGAACACACACACACACACACACACACACACACACACACACACACACACACACACATACATGCTTTTCATTGATTTGTTGATTACTGTACCTTGCCAATGCTCCACCTACACATAACATTTTAACCACAGTAAGCAAAAGAAAAACTTTCTTTGTTTGGTTTTTCAAATAAAACTTGCAGTTTTTGTAATCAAGCAAACCAGCAAAATGTCTAAAAACAAAAAAAAATGGTTTCTATTCTTCTGGAGACATATGGACCACCCCAAGAGTAGAAGTACACTGCTCACAAAAAATAGGGGACATTTCAAAATGGATTTGAAGCTTATAAAAACAGAAGCATTTAATTTTATTTTGTTAAACAACATTGTCAGAAAACCAAATGAAAAGTTAAAGAAAGGTGTTCGATTACACAAATGAGATGCGAACTCAATTATGGTGATTGAGTAGCGAATGATATATTCATGGAGAGAACAGAAGGATGTTAAACTGGACAATAGTGTTTACACATTGACTGTTCAGTAGGGTGTATGGCCACCCAAGACTGGAATAAAAACACCCTGACAGTGATGGGACATGAACTGGATCAGATTGCATAGCAGTTCTTGTGGGATCCTCTTCATATTTACTTTGAAACATCCCCTGATACTGAACACACACACACACACGAACAAATGCACAAACAACCATACAAATGCACAAATACACACATGCATACTTACTTACATATACAAACGCACACATGGTCGGAAGATCAGGTCTCAACAGGTCAAGTCTTTAGACATACCAAATGGTGTCCCCCCTAAGCACCCCTATACTATATAACCTGCACTGGTTACTTGTTATAAAGCAAATTCAATATAAAATACATATTTTACATGAAAAAACAGTGCATAATCCTGTCCTTCTTTAACTGTAGTAATGCTTTAATTCATACAAAAAACCCTTCTATTTTGTAGCATTTAGGGCAATACATCTTTTACAATTGTATCAGGGTAGAACGTGTAGAATATAGAATATAGATATAGAATAGAATTTATCCAATAAAAGCAACACACCTAAGAGCTCAGAGAGAACTCAAGGAGTAATCAGATAGTTTCAATTATGTGTGTGTGTGTGAGTGTATGTGTGTGTGTATATATATCACATTTCAAAGCACAATAAGATCAGTGAACTGTGATCCAATCCTAAAAAACAGTGTATGAATTAGTCACCCTCTGAACTCCTGAACCCATAATCCTGTTAACCCTTGGGTGGATGCCATTATCCTGAGACCTGAGAGAGAGCTGACTAGCTTAATGCTGCTCTTAAGTTCATTAAATAAAGACCAGCGCACAGTTCAGACCACCAGGAGAGCACAGATTACAATCATATCAAACGATTTAAAACGCTTGTATTAACGCATGAATCTAACTCTGTTATTGGTGTAAAGTCTTACATAATTTATTTCTTGTATGTATACAAGATCTGTTTTGGATTTGAGTGTATGCTTGATATATAGTTTTGAAGTTTTAGTTTCAGTTACGTGTTTCGGTGGTGCACTGGCAAGTCACTTGCCCACCACGGCATAGTCCTGTGTTCCAGTCTTAGGCACAATGCTGACAATACCAGTCAAACCCAGCTGGCCGGTTTTAGCTGCTTACCATCCTAAGATGGTCAGGCTGGTGTGTGTCCAAACCTTTAGAGAGGTTTTGGACACACACCAGCTGATCTGGCCGTGAGATCAGGTGGCCAACCAGAAACCAGCATTACACCAGCTAGACGAGGCTGGTAAACCAGCCATACCAGCCTAAACCAGCTAAAACCAGCAACCCTTCTTAAGGTTTTAGATGTTTTTGAGGCAGCCTCACACAAACACAACTGCTCATGTCTGAGAGACAAATTGAACTAAGACCATTTTGTTACGTTTGTTTGATATTACACTGAAAATATGAACGAAAATAAATCTTTGAAGTCAATTAAGCTCTCAGAATCCAAGCTTTATTATATCCCAATCATAGCAGCTAGAACGAGTGTTACATGAATGAAGATGAATGGAGACCAATTTCAATAGAACATAAAGCGATCTTAGTGCTAACAGTTAGTGTGGGTTAACAAATGCATCAAAAAGAACAAATGCTTGGTTTCTGACCTGCAAAAAATATCTAAAATACGAGAAAGATTTTATGAGCTTAGCTTTTCAAAAAAATTTAAAAATGATGTTGCATTACATACATTAGTGCCAAGGCTTGAAAGAGTAATAAACTGCAGCTTGAGCGTGTGTGTGTGTGTGTGTGTGTGTGTGTGTGTGTGTGTGTTTACCAGGTGGAGTACAGGCTTCCACAGAGGATTGAACCAGAACAGACTGCCTCTTTGAGGGCATTGGCATCTTCCTTTCTTTATATTTTGCCAAGGCTGCCTGTACCGCTTCTGTGTGTAGGTCTGTAGGAACACACACACACACACACACACACACACAACAGCCATGTTATATCATGTTCCATATGTTCTTTCTTCAATATTACTGCATATTCATAGGTTTTCAGTCTGTGGTATCTGGTGTTTAAAACACACCAATGTATTATGAGAAGTTTTGTGAACCACACTTTTTGTGGTTTTGGCGCTTCATTTATCCAGACAGTCTGGCTTTTAAGAACAGCAAATCAAAAACTATCAGTTAGCGTGATTTCTGATGAAGTGCTAATAAGGCTCTGTGTGTCTGCTTCTTTCATTTATCATTAGCAATACTAGCATTTCTGGGTTGATTTTTTTTCTCAATTGATTAAATAATATGAATGAAATGACATTGAGAAGCACAGTCAGAGTTTTCACTTTGAAGTTCCTGAGGGGTCATGGAGGAAAATGTTAAACGCTGTCTATCTACGGTAGTCAGAATAACAGAAATCAAATTCTGACATTCAAACAACAAGCTGGTTGAAAAAATGTGTTTTGTCTACACTACCTGCTCATAACTGAGTCAGTGTTTGTTGTGCCCATACAAGGTTTCTTGCGTTCCTTTTATTTAATGCTATACCATTAATATTTCACTCTTTCAACCTAAGGGATGGGTGGTGCAATGGCAATTCACTAGCAATTAACAGAGACTGAATCACACAGGCATGATTCACACAGACACATTACTACAACTGTCTTGCGTTGTGTTTCTAAATTTAATCCAGACTGTTTATACGAACATTTGGCACCGTTACAAAAACAATGCTTTGCATGCCTTTAGATTCACTCACTTTCACTGAGCGCGTTCACATGCACTAACTAATCCTATCATAGTCGAATTTCTGCAATTCTGTGCATGCATTCAATCGAAACATAAGAAAGAGTAGTACAGTTGCCAGGACCATGTACTGTAAAAAAATCTCTACCTGTAGTATTGTTTCCACAGACATTGTTTTTTTTTCAACTCGTGGGATCTGGCAACCCCAGAATTCAACCACCGCCTGCTAAAAGGCTATCGAATACTTTTGTGTACAGGCTTAGAAACACAGTAAATGCTTGGAAAAAGACTAGCACAGATCATTGGGCATTTTGCGTGATGGATCATTTTTGGCACTACAGTAACACTGATGTGGTGGTGGTGGTGTTTGTGTGTTGCACCAATATGAAAGAATCAGACTCAGCAGTGCTGCTGGAAAAATTTGGTTATTTCGTGTAAACGTTTTATGTTTGTATTATAATCTTGCTGTAAGATTATTGACTGGTTGCAAAGTATAATCCGATTATTACCCGAGTCATGTACATATGGAGTTATCCCATTATTTGATTACTCAAGTGCATGTAAACTTATCAGATTACTAACAAATGTGTCTTAGTGCATTTATCAAATTATTAAATGCATGTAAATTAATTCATTGTCACTGCAGAAACATGACATCCACAAACGCTACAACTGATTTATGGGCAAGTACACTGCAAATGATTCTGATAGCTCTTCAGTGACGGAGAGGTATCCTCCCTAATATAGAGCTGTATTTAGATTATGACATGAGTGAATGCCATCTGGTTTTAAACTACAGTATGTGAATAGCAAGATCTGAAAACTTGCGTGTGGAAGAAGGCCATCCATTTCCCTCTCAAGTAATAATATTAGTTTTACTGTCAAATTATTCGATATATCCAACAAAGTGAACAGAACTATTCCTTCCCAATGAACTATACAAAAAGAATGACTTGGTTCCTGTTTGCTAACACTGTTAATCACATGTAAATGATTTAAACTTCCAGATGTGTTAACTGTCACTGTGGTGAATCGTGTTAAAAGTGCTAACCACAATCCACTTTTATTGGGTACTGGGTATTGAGTATTGGTACTTTATACAACACTGCATAATTGGACACGGCTGAGAGAGGAGAAGCTAGATCACAGCAGTGTTCACTCACTGTTTACTCTCAAACACATCCACCTTACTGCTCCATCTTGTCGATGTTAAGTCAGAGATTTGATGTTGCACAGTTTATGTAAGTCGTCCTCTAAACCTTCATCAGTGAACACAGGATGCTGGTAGCTGGACATTTTTGGTCGTTGGACTATTTACACTCCAGCAGTGACACTGAGGTGTATAAAAACTCCAGCAGCTTTCTTATTGGTGCATATTGTGGTGCAACACAAACACACCACCACCACATCAGTGTTACTGTAGTGCCAAGACTGATCCATCACACAAAATTCCCAGTGATCTGTGCTGGTCCTGTGGGGGCTCTGGTCATGAGAGCTAGAGAGTAAAGAGGACTATGAAGTATGAAGAGAAACAGATGGAAAACAGTCTGTAATTGTAAAACTACGGAGTGCTTCTATATGGTAACTGGAACTGATAAATGGGCAATGAGTGTAGAAACAAGGAGGTGCACCTAATAAAATGATCATTGTGAATCACGAATAAAGTCATTTTTGCTTAATTGAGATATTTAGAATAATCAAATAGTGATTTTGCTAAGTTTGTATGGTCAGGAAGAGAGAATACTAGGTACATGGTACGTGAGAATTTAACTTCCCAGGAATCCCGGTTTCGTCTTGCGGCAAACGTTCAGTTTGTGAGCACATATTCTGAAAACATCTCACTGCTACACTGTAGTAAAGGTTAGCTCAATCCGGCATGTTTATTTGTTCTCAGCTCAATAGAATGCGTTTAACTTGGAAGTCCTGGCAGGTTGCAGTAGCATTAAAGATAGCTTGGCTTTTGTTGTGTTGGAATGGTTATTCTAGTTCTTCAGTTTCACTTCACGTATCTTTAACTGCTTGTTCTATTTTCCAGCCCTAGTTGTGTTACAGCTGTGTTCTTGTTTCATTTCGGTCTGTTTTCTGAGTACACGTTGTAGGCCTATAATACCTCTGCCTGCAGCATCTAAAACTTCGCCACGGATTGTGACTTTGATTAAAGGGTAAACAAAAAAGACTTTACACTTAAGCCTGGTTTATGCACGCTTTCCTACCAGGATTATGAAGCCTTTGGAAAGTAAAAGAAGCACTTCATACAATGTCTGCTTCCTGCTGTTGCAGTCTGCTGATTTACAATGGTTAAAAATCATATGTAATGTTGAACTGTAATCTTATCTACAATAGATAGTGACACTAGTCTGAATTCAGGGCGTTTTTCAATCTGGCTCATATTTTGCTTTTGCCATTTTCAAAAGCACTGACTGAAGCCATTTTTAAAAATTCCTTTATTGTAAACAGATTCCAAGACGACGTGCACCAATCCCAGCTGAATGCAACTTTGTCGAGATATTCTGAAATAAAATTGTCTAGGAGCAAACAAAGTAAGGAGACGCAGACATATGTTACAGTTTTTTTTTAAATATGGGAATGTACAGATGCTTAGGTAAATTTATATTGGCTACATTTGATAATATATGAAATATATAACATTTGATAGTGGCTTCTCTTTATCACAGAGTTTGAATCAGAAGGACTAAATATCTATGAAAGGAAAATAACTATAACAGGTCAAACACCAAAACATATTATATAAACCAAATTTGGGAAAAAAAAAAGATATTGTATTTTTTGTATCTTTGTGTTCATTTTTGCAAATAAATAAATATTTATTTAATTTAAAGTTTAACCACACCCTAGTATTCTGGACTAGGAAGTGTGACTGCACTCATGGCCATACGATGAGTAGTTAAGTTAGCACCGCTGTCTCAGGGCAAGAAGGTCCCGGCTTCAATCACAAGGTGGAGCGGCCTGGGACCTTTCTGTGTGGAGTATGTGTGTCCTCCTTGTGTCTGCGTGGGTTTCCT
>JAYJMA010038508.1:0-11409 GCA_036873895.1 Parotocinclus cabessadecuia
TATATATTACAGTACAGTATACATATATATATATATATATATATATGTGTGTGTGTATATGTGTTTATATACGTTTCTCAATTTTTATGTACGCATACATTTTCCCTTCCTGTTTTCTTTCTTTTCATTTTCTTTTCTTTTTACATTTTCTTTTATTTCTTTTTTTTCCATTTTAGGAGTGGCTTTAATAGTTGACAAAGCTTTTATTTACCTCTGCAGATGAGATAAAAGCACTTGTAAAGATAAAAAGAAACCCTAGATGCTGTACTTGCCTTTTCAGGGTAATGATTGAACATGCAACATACTGTGTTTTCAGGTTTATGCGGTGCCCTGCGTAGCTTGGCATAAATTTGCACTTAATTGTCGTTTCCCATTTTATCGACACATGCAGTATATTTCTAAATAATCTGAATGTGAAAACATATTTTTTCCCACACAAACAGGACACTTCATTGTATACAAGCATTCACTCATTACTGACCAGAGTCCCTTTCTCCAGACGGACGTTCAAACGTCATGGACATTTCTGGAATTCCCGTAAAATAGTTGTTCATTGTTTACCTTTAGTCTTCTTATGGACTGTCCTGTCCATGCAGGCTCAGGGTTGGCCAGATTCTTCCCAATCTTAATAATGCATTCAGTGGTGCTCTGTGGAATATTCAAAGTTCATAACCAAACCCTGATCAATACCTTTCCAAACTTTTCTTCAGACTCGTTCATGAGCTCCCTTGTCTTCATGACACTGGCTCTCAGATTCTGGTACCGTCAAGGACCCTTTTCAATTAAATCAGATGACTTGTGGCAGACTTTTGTCAATTGGATGTCAATGCTTATGCAATCACAACGTTTTATGTTATGTATGATGATATGTGTGAATGATTTCGCACAGCAAAAATAAAAATGTGAAAAGTTTAAAGGGGCCGTTTGCTTATTCAAGGCACCATATGTGGTTTTAAAAAAAGCAATGTGGTTGCAGAGTAACACTGAATTTGGACAATCCTTTTTTAAGCTATTGGGAGTACAGACACTGCTTTGTACAGTATGTTTCAGAAATGAGTAAGTTTTAGCACTTATTCGATTTAAACATAAACAGCAGGGACCATGTGAATTTCTAAAACGGTAATGACTTTATTTAGCTTGATCATTCAAAAATCACATGTGAGTTTCAGCTTGTGTGCTGCCTTACTAAATGGTATGTCAGCTTAGCGCTCCACCAAGAATGCGGTTACCATTTAAAACTATAGTATGCCGTTTGAGATTCACTTATAGTCATCCGAAAGGCAGATATACTTTTACCCTTACTGAGCTGTCAAAGCAAGTGAGTATATGGATAAATTCATTATTACTTGTCAGTTTACCATGTTATGTATGCATGACATGTGTGATATGTGTGATAACTGGCAACTCTCAGAATTAAGCACCATCACTACTCTCTTTAATAAACGCACAACACAGTCACAAGATCCCTGAGTCTGTGGCATCGGAATGCCCCTTAAATAGCACTATTCAAGGTCTTTGTGTGTTAAAAATGAGCTGCCTTTAACCTCATACCAGGCCACTGATATTTTAAAACATCATGTGAACATGAGCTCACTACCCTAATATGAGGACTTTACCATTTGCAGAAACAGCAGCCACATCATTTTGTTTTTAACAGCAATGACCGCAATCTAATACGGTCTTAAGCGCTCCAGATGGGCTGTGTCTCGCCCCCATGATGTGCAGACAAGATCGAACCCCGGGGTCTAAATGAAGCGGAAAGACAAACCCTTCAATCTAGCTGTTTGGGATTCTCAGTGGGTCTCCGGGAGCAGGCATTAACCAAAGCCATTTAATGAAGTGTAAAGATCTCCAGAGAGGTTCATTAGGAGGACTAACGTCATTACAACCTAGGATGGAAAAAGGGGATGCTGAAGGGACTAGGCCTGATGTGCCTTCACGCCAATTCTGAACTCTGGTGACCATATGGATAGTGTTTTTACAGAGGCCCCTGTTTGGGCATCTAATGATTTGTTCATAATCCCTTGGATTGTGTTCATCCATATTACTGATGGCCTTCCTTTTCCTCTTTCTTCAAAAGTCCCACGTAGAATTTTCCTCTGCAATCTAGTGCTCAGGAATCCAAAGATTCTCGTTGAACAAACCCGTGGGCATTTTGCTGGAAGAGAATACACCCTGGATAGGATGCCAGTCCACCTTACTCATCACAGTAAAAGGCAATTTTAGAGTAGCCAGTCCGTCTACTGGTATATTTTGGCAGCTGGGAGGAAAGCATCACACATTCTGGTAAACAGGATAAACTGGGAGTCACCGAGACTATACCATGGCCTTTAATACAGGGTAGCTCTCTCTTTGCTGCTGTAAGAGTATCTGCTCTACTGGGAGTTTTATTTGATGTGGCTGAACTAACTAAACCCACTAATTAATCTCCCATCTACATACTGTAGTACTCCACAGTGTGTACTTACTGTGCCAAGGCACACAGACTCGAGTCATAAATCACAAGCATATTCACTCGTGACATGGTCTTTTTCCATAAGAGCATCTGCATTATTTAATGAGGGTGTAGGTGATGATGTGGCAAGGATTAACTGTGAGGAAAATTCCAGTCTCACCCTCACTGTGTATCCCTTCCAAAATCAACAAGGCAGCTTCCTTGGACACAAGAGCTGTTTCTATATATGTGATCTGAAAGTGCTCAATGGCGTTACATCCCGTAATATAAAGCCTCCTACTTTCATTTCATAGGCATTCTGATGCATTCTGTAGTTTTCAGTTCATAGCATGCTTATTCTTTATTCACGTTTTAGTGGTCTTTGCGCTTTGTAGTTCTGCAATTACAGACTGTAGTCCATCTGTTTCCCGTTTACTCTCTAATGGTCAGGGCCCCCAGAGGACCACCACAGATCAAGAATTCTTTGGGTGATGGATCATTCTCAGTAGTGGATCAGACACAGTAGTGCTGCTGGAGATCAAGTCACCTCAGCATCACCGATGGACTGAAAATAGTCCACCGACCAAAAATGTCACCCCACCAGCATCCTGTGTGCACTGATGAAGGATTAGAGTATGATTAAAACAAAGTGTGCAGCGACAGGCGAGCCACTGTTTCTTACTCCAGCAGCACTGCTGTGTCTGATTCAATTGCACCAGCACAACACACATTTACAGACCTCCACGGATCCACCATCCAAATGTTCCTGGATCCTGGCTAAACTTTTGCATATGGCCCATTTCCTTTAATCCCTCCGAGTCTAAACGTCTCCTCGAACCTTATAGATAGAGACTCGCAGTGTGCCATGAATGACCACGTGAGAGTTACGAGTGAGCGCTATATGAGGAAACGAGGGTGCCAGCTGTAACCCGTCCCTGTTTCCATGGCGATCCCAAAGTGCTGCTGGGACAAGGGACGCTTTTCGGAACGAGGCACGTGCTGAAGCCAGGCATGTCTCACTCTTTCTATTTCTACCACTACATCTCCTTCGCTGTCCTGTTATTATTTCCTCGTCTTGCATCTCACTCTGTTTCACTCCTTCAGATTTGCCTTCTCACTCGTCCATCATCTTCTCTTTTTATGCGTCCTCTGACCGAGCTTCTATTCATAGCTCTCTGTGGCAAACCAGGCTCAGGATAAACACTGGGTGGGTCCAGATGGACCATCTCGTCTGGTCTAACTCAAAGATCCTCTAAACAAAGCAGGATGAGAGTCAGAGGGCTGAGGGATCAGAACAGGTGCGTCTAAATCACAGTGCCATCCTGTTCGAGTGCAATTCACACCTGGAACTCGGACTTCTCAAAGGGTTAACGTGCCGTGCCACAGCATTTACCTCATGTATTAGAAGAGGGTATTAGCCTGTTCGGAAATCATGTTTTTTGTCAATATTAAAAATAGTACATCAAAATAAAGAACAGCTTCTGCTTCAGTGACTTTTTACAGCAAAGGTTATCAGTTGCTTAAAGAGAAAGCAATATTATTCATTTTCTCATTTTCAGTAACCGCTGTGTCCAGGTCAGGGTTACAGTATGTTCAGAAAAGTGTGAGTGTAAATGATGCAACAGTGTAACGGTGCAAGCCTGGTCTGGTCCCAGCCTTGAAACCTGTCTCAATCTTGGTCGTGTTGCAGCCTCGACCTCATTTGGACCTGGCCTTGCGCCTGTCTTGGGGTTAAGGTCGACTCGTAAATTGTCGTTGAGACCAGACGGGTTCAACGCGTCTGTCTGAGGTAAGATTTAAGATTTGGTCATTATTGAATATCAACCATAATTCGATCCGAATAAATCAGTCGTTTCATTACACGATTAAAAATATGCACTCTGATTGTCTAAAAGGGAAACACCAGATCCTCCTCTTCTCATCCAGTAAAGATTAAAGATTAGAAATGTATAGTATGTATAGTATAGTTTCATTTTTGTTTGGGCGCAGACTAAAACGTTATTGTTATATTATTAGGTTTTATGCAGTTCACTTTACTTAGTGATTCTGATTAAGTTTGAGAGAAGAAGGAACACAGAATCATCGCAGTCTTTTGCTGCCACAAGTAACACGACCTTAGTTTGACTAAGACTATAATATAGAAATAATTATTAACAATTTGAGGCTATATACTATTTAACGTTAAATTGTATCATGTTAAATAGACTGCTCACAAAAATGAGGGGAGATTTCAAAAGGAATATGAGCTGATTGAAAAAGAAGAATAAATAAGATTCAATAAGATCATCAGAAAAGCAAATGGGAAGTCAAAGAAACATTGCGCAAATGAGATGCAAGCTCAATAAGGGAAGCCTCTCCTCCCTTAGGGCGTGACCAGTTTAGACAATTTAGAATGCGATGCCTGACCAGTCCAGAGGGCACTGCCAGGACATTCAAAGCAAGTCGCAAACTCACCAACACACTATAATAACAATGGATGAAGCACATGCCCACCAATTCACAAGGCTAGGCAGGTTTTTCAGCATAAACATCTGAACTTGTTTCATAAATAAAGGTTATGGACAGATTTTAGATGGGCTAAGCTACTCTGATATTTTGGCTGCTTACATTCCATGCTTTCTGCATGGAGAAAATTCTGCGATTACATAAAAAGGTTCCACTAGAGCAGCGGCTACTGGAGATAAATGTGGCAGCAGATCATGGTCAGATGAGCAGATGCTTCTTATCATCCAACAGCTGTGTGTACTCACCACGGATTTCCTGTTGTTCGATCTATTTTCTTATTGCTATTTCACCAAGCTTCAGTTAAACCTCCGACATGCAAAGCCTGTATATGTGTACAGTAATAGAGTAATAAATAATGAAATAAATATATAAAGTCTTTTATAAACGGTTCCACAATTGTGAATTTTTTAAAAGAATGAGAAGGGGTCCAAACATGCATGCAAAGGCCCTGACCAATCCCCACCACATTTTGATAAACGTTTTTTGGGGGGAGATACGTCATTCTAGAGGCTGAGCCTTCAACAAAGTAAGAGTCATGCTCTTCTCTCCTTTTCTCCCAAAATCCCTCAAATGTTTTATGTTTTAAATTTGGGCAAATGTTTCCACCACATGAAAGAAACCCAAACGGTTTGTTGCACCACAAGAGGCAGAAGCTGAGTCATCGAAAAATAACTTACAGTCTGAGGTAAGCCTAATGATCCTAGACTCTGAATTTAGGTCATAACCACTAAGTCACCAGTTACAGGTGGGGTTTAGTGACTCAGCCCAGACGTGTTATAGGAGCGATCCAGTCTTTTTCAACCTAATCTGCGGCTACCACATCAGTAGCATATGAGAAAAATACCCAGAATCATTTCTATGCAATTTTTAAATGGATATAAGAACAGAACATGCATTGTGTTTACTTAAATCCTTATTTTTATCCTTATCCTAGTTTCTAAACACATCAACCGAGTTTGAACAGTCTCTAGTCTAAACATGAGCTAATGAGAGGTAATAAAATGGCACCTGCCTGTATTTCAGTGTCTAATTATGTATAATTCGCCCTTTCAGAGATTAAAGTATTTTTGCATGCTGAAGAAAAGCAGTCCCTGGAACACTGGTAACAGTGGGGCATGCCTGGTCACACGCAGACCCAGCCCCCGTCCTAAGCACTCAGACAAACATCTGGAAGAGTTGCCAGATCTCAAACCATTATCCTGAAACAACTCAAACATCTACAGAGCTAGAAAATGAACTGGTGTGGCTCAGCACTACAAACCAGAGCACTTACTCAGTAACTAACTACATTTTCTCTTTTCTCTCCGAGGTTATGTTTCGGTACCAGTTCCAGCCTCAAAAACTAAGATGCTCCTCCCACTTCAGCATAACTCTACAGGTTTTCATTTTGTCAGGGGGCCCTCCAAGGACTTTTCCACTAAGGACTCAAGACCCTATGACTGTGAATCATACGAAATAATTACAGATATGCAGACTGTATTTGTCAAGCTAATCTAGTCCATATTTTTATGTTATTACTTAGTTTTACTATTACTACAAACCTAATTCTTACAATTAACATCTAAGCCACCCAAGGAGAATGGGGTCCTTTTTGAGACTTGGTCCT
Source organism: Parotocinclus cabessadecuia (assembly GCA_036873895.1). NCBI lineage: Eukaryota > Metazoa > Chordata > Actinopteri > Siluriformes > Loricariidae > Parotocinclus > Parotocinclus cabessadecuia. Next base: position 6,546 of record JAYJMA010038508.1, read on the forward strand.
CCCAAGGTTTATTTCTTTGGGGATTTTTTTTCCTTGCCACTGTCACCCTAGGTTTGCTCAATTTGGTACATTTATGTCATTTGGCAGACGCCCTTATTCAGAGCGACATCCAATTAATACAGTCTTACAATTGTGGGTTAAAGGCCTTGCTCAGGGACAGACTATGGCAGAGGTGGGATTTGAACAGTGGACCTTCTGGGCCGTAGTCCAGTACCTTAACCACTAGGCTATCACAGTCCCTAAGACTGCAGGAAGAATGCAGGAAGAATGCAGCTGCAGCTGGGTGATTAAGGGTATAGCATATGCTGTTAAATTCAATTTGTTTACATAACACTTTTAGCAACATGCAAAGCATCTTTACCATTTGCTTATTAGTGACCTGTGTTTAAGGATTAATCCCTTACATGCTTAAAGAGAAGCCATTTTATAGCCAGGTTTGACTATCCTAAAATATGTTTTTAAACAGGTCCTACCACAGTTTTTAGCAGGAGGCTGTCCCACACCCAGGTTCACACTGCGGTCTGCTTTTGTAAGCGATTGTTCAAGTTCAATTGGTGCTTCTGTAACAGGCCTTTGTAGGGCGGATCAGTCCAGAGAATACTGAGGCTCTGTCCTGCAAAGAACCGTTCATTGTGGGCTTGCTCAGGCCAGCACTCTGGATGTCCAGAGGCACGGAGTGAAATTGATCTGGCTGGACTTTTGTGTCAATGTGTTACGAGTCGTGACCGGTCTGTTTTCCAAATCAGCCTACGCAAGGCCTTTCTGACCCGCCAATCAGCACTTCAACCCCCTGTGAAGAGACAGAGAGAATTCGCCTTTATTCTGCATTCATCAATAGAGTTGGGTATTAAAAAAATGCTAAACGAGACACTTTTGGATAAAAAGGACGCTCAGTAGTTCATGGTATCATAAAGCAATACAGCAGAGCTCAGAAAAGCATTGTGTAGTAACTCTCTGTACCATCTGATGACCTGAAAACTGAAGACCTGGCACAGAGGCTCGGTGGGGGGTGGCACCGCTGCCTCACAACAAGAACGTCCTGGGTTCAAGGTCAGGGTGAAGCAGCCTGGGTCCTTTCTATGTGGAGTCTGCATGTCCTCCTCGTGTCTGCGTGGGTTTACTCTGGGTACTCTGGGTTTCCTCCCACAGTCCAAAATACATGTGTGTTAGGTTAACTGGTGTCTCTAAAGTCTATAAATTAGTATCTGTGACTGTGTGGTGTGCGTGACTGTGTGACTGTGTGCACCCTACAATGGATTGGCGCCCTGTCTAGGGTTGTTCCTGCCCCTGCGCCCAGAGTTGCCAGGTGGGCACCGGCTGGCCCGCGACCCTGTGTGGATTAAGCGGAAGGTAATGGATGAATGAATGAATGAAGACATGGCAACTTCTACCGTGTCCTTCTTCTAAACACTGTAGTTTAAGGGAAATACAATTGGTTGCCATAATAAAATAAAAATTGCCTTAAAGCTGAACCAACCCCCAAGAGTGAAAAAACTAAAACCTGAACATATGATCTAAAACATTTTCCCCTTTAATCCCAGTTAAAAGCAAACCCCAACCCATAAATCTCTGTTTGGTGCCATTGATCACTTTAATGGAAGATAAAAATCTCTAAACCACAAGGTTCAAGATCTTGAAGAATAATGTGATGAGTATAAAAAAGACTGATACGCCTTGAGACAATCACGTTGTTATTTTCACACAAGTTGTTCACCTAGAAATGAATTCACTATGAGACTAAATATGACAACGCTGAAAAACACCCCAAAATGCTCAGAGGTTTAACGAATACAAGATGTGCTGAAACGAGGATGATACACTGATAGTTGTCACGGTTGCAGATTGCACAAGATGCTATCATGCGGGCAGTTGAAGGTGAAGTTTACTCAACACGCAAACAGTTTATATATCAATACGTGCACTCTCAATATTATTTTGGTCCTCATTCTCTAATGTTGCCCACCTCTGACATGGGAGAGGGTGAAAAATAAAGCGCGGTGAAGCAGCAATGCGCTGATAAACAGGATATTCAGTCTGAGATTTAGTAATCTGTTCCAAGAACATCCTGCATGTATGAGTATGAGGTGGGGAGCTGGGGTGTCGTGTACGTAAACAAGTAAGTAAGTTTTTGTTTATGTCATTTAGAAGCTGTTGTACACAATTGGAAGATTGTGACTGTGATTGTTCGTCTTCCATATTTATGAGGCCGATTGAAATTAAGCGTATTTCAAGTATTTCACAACTTTGATATGACAAAACCGAACAGAAAGTGAAATTATTTCTGTTTGTGTCATAATAAATACCTAACCTGAGCGTTTTTTTTTTTTTTAATTTTATTTACAGAGACACGAGCACGTCGAGCACACGAGTTCCGTTTTCCAGGTAACACTACTCAAAATTCGGAGAGTTCACTGATCATTAGTGTGGCTCACATCCCTCAGTGTTTCCCCAGGCCAAGGTCATGTTTGTGATGGTACCGAGATGCACCCATGCGATCTAGTGGAACTTCTCTGACAGGTCCAACTAGGCTGGTGAGACACACCTATATTACTTTTAACCATGCAGTATCCAAAAACAAAGTGGCTTGACTCATCAGATTCTTTTGGGGGTGTGGAAGTCAGAAATCTATGTTACACAGCTATTCACGTTAGGAGTTTGATTGGTTTGCATTTTATTTACAGGCTATATTTTACGCTCCTGAAGCCACCTGTCTTTATTCATTCAGCAATAGGTGGGTTTAAAATCCCTGACATCATTGTTTAAAGTCACTACCTTCAAGCAAATCAATCAAGCCTCCAGTTTTATTGGTCTCCCTAGGTGTGTGAATCACCCCACGTAGTACCATGGGAAAAAACTGATTATTTGCATGAAAGAATGACGTTGGAATTTCTTTGTAGACTTTCAGAGTGCTACTTTTTAGGAGCATCTAGCTCCTATATAAAGGAATGCAGGCCTTTATTAAAGTGTTATCATGTACATAAAAATATAACACACCAATCGGTTTATTAGGTGCACCTCCTTGTTTCTACACTCATTATCCATTTGATCAGTGCTCCGTGGGTTCAGGTCCCATCAGTGTCCGTCAGCCAGGTCAGGTGTTGCATGCAGACGGGATTGGATCATCCCCTGGCACTGAAAGAGCGACCCCTACCCAGTCCTGTGATAGGCTGGCATACTGTAAAGTCAGGGTTTGGAAGGAAAACCTGACAGAAGGCAGAATTCATACATTCATTCATTATCTTCTGTTTAATCCACACGGGGTCGCAGGCCCGCTGGTGCCCACCCGGGAACTCAAGGGCAGGAACAATCCATCTAATCCATCGTAGGGCCCACTCACACTCAGTCACACACTAAGGGCCACAGAGACACCAATTAACCAAACACGAATGTCTCTGGACTGTGAGAGGAAACAGGAGCATACGGAGGAAACCCAACCAGACACGGGGAGGACCCAGGTCGCTCCACTCTGGGATTGAACCCGGGACCTTCTTACTCTAGGCCGAGTCACCGAGTTAAAGCATGAAAATAACTGAGGACACACAACATAGTTATTCTTATTTTTTGTATTTTTGTTACAACCACTTCAGTGGCACTTGAGCTCCGAAGTCTTATGCTAGCATCTTCAAACTGGTTCACATATTTATTCCACCCTGGTGTATAAGAGAGTGGTTACAAAATTGCGCTGTTTTTTGTTACCACGACAACAAAGTACTGAATCTTGCCTTTGTTCAGCTTCGTAAACTTTGTTGCAGCGAGGCTTCTGTAAGGGTTTTATTTTTGAACTTGTAAGTACAGCGGACACGCTACGTACAGATAGGACGAAACGACACGGCCAGCCTGCTGACCGCGTGCTCCTGCTCGAGCTAAAGAAGCGCAGCTTTGCTCTTCATGAATGGATGGGTGTGGCGGCGGGTCGCGAGCACGCCTTACGTCACGCCAGTGGCCGTTATGTGCAGTGTTGTGGTGTTGAAGTTAAAGAGTGTGCACAGATTGAGCGAGAGCAGAGCATCAGAGACCCGGAGAGCCGGAGCGTTACAGGACAGCGGACAACCGGAGACTCCACTCCACACGGTGAGCCGAGCAACATTAGGCTACCATCCAACCGCATACTGCTGTACTACTAACACCATACTACTCAGTAGTAGTAGTAAGTGTGTACGAGTGTATCTAGTGTGTCAAACAACATTAACATGCTGAAAAAACGAAGTTCTATTACATGTTCCGTAGTTTATCAAACGAAAGGATGTGCACTTGGAAAATAAACGAAACGCTAGTAAGCCATACAAGTATATAAGTATTATGCTGCTAAATAGTATACAAGTAAATAGTATGCTACTGTATACATACATTCTTTTATGATGTAGCTTACTAACATGCTACATACTACTCAAATAAATACTATGAAAGTAAAATTTGAATGCCAGGTGAGTAAATAGACAATAGTACAAAGAACAACAGTGCACATAATTTAGCAGAGAGCTCGCTGAAACGTTACAAACTAGGATGGTGAATAGCAAAGAATTAATGGTTAAGTTAATCAAGCCTACAAAACAGTATGGCTGTAAACACTAGTGTACTTTTTATTCAGTATTCTCAATACTAGGCGAGTAAATAGTATGCAAATAAAACGTAGTGTATCTAGTTTATCTGGCAGCATACTAAATACTAGTCTAATAAATAGTATGCAAATAAAACATAGTATATTTAGTTTATCAGGCAGCACACTAACATCCTAAATGCTAGGCGAGTAAATAGCATGCAAATAAAACGTAGTATATTTCGTTTTTCAGGCAGCATACTAACATACTAAATACTAGGCCAGTAAATAGTATGCAAATAAAACGTAGTATTTTTAGTTTATTAG
>JAYJMA010038529.1:0-11408 GCA_036873895.1 Parotocinclus cabessadecuia
ATATATATATATATATATATATATATCCCATATATTCATATATCCCATTCCAGTGTTTGGTTCTTCCAAAATGGTTCTTCTAAATAGCTTCACTTGGATGGTTCACTAGTCAGCTATATTTTTAAATGCTATTTTCTCTCGAGTTTTATATTTTCTTTTTTAACTGACACTAGTGCATATAAACCACTGTTTACCTGCAGCATCACATACATAACAATAAAGCCTCTTCATGCCGGTGTAAAATTAAATCCAAGCGGCGCTCGTTAACAACACATGAATAGATTCTGGTCAGTTTAGTTTACACAATAATTAAATAATTACACTATAAACATAAAAACTAGAAATACATGAACAAACCCAAGACCTTCCAATAAAGTGACGTTCTCTACATAACACTCTGTAGGATTGTGTCCATTCACATATAAAACACGGTGCAAATATCTTAGACCACCGTTAGATTTATCTTTTTTATCCATGGTATATAACATAATGGAGCATCTAGGCCACCCAAGGAAGATGGGTTCCTTTTTAAATCTTGGTCCTCTCAAGGTCTCTTCCTTATATATTCAGGGAGTTTTTCCTTGCCACAGACATTGGAGATTGGCCTTTTGCATATCTTAGCCTTTTCGGTCTGTTCTCCTTGTAAATGGTTTTTGGCTGTTATTTTTCAAAAAAAAGAAAGAAAGAAAAATGTTCCAGATGAATCTTAGACTGTGGTAGGGTCATTTTACCATTCCTAAAACAACACCTTTTTATGACTGGCTTGCTTTCTGTTTCTGTGTCCATACTTTATACTGCTTTTATGTCCCCCCACATTACAAATACCACCAATGCAGCGTTTGTTGTTTTGTTTGTTTCTACGTTGTCTTAGCTATTCCTTCATATCTTGCATGTTTAATAAAACATCACCACTTTCTCAGCCATATCTCAGCTCATGTGTCCAAGCAAGACAGTCCTATATTTATGAAGTCTGTATTTTCAGTACCACTTTCATGAACTTCACTACCGTTTAAACCACACACGTAGTCACATTGTCAGATATTTTGGTAGATAATTATTCTGCTGCTTCGCCTCATCCTGCTTCTATCTCCGTCCTTCGTCACATCACTTTAACAGTAAAGCAGAATGCCTGATGAAATGCTCTGAAAACTGAGAGGCAAAAAGTTATGATTATATTCCACACCGATACAGGAATTTATGGTCTCTTCAAGTCAATATCCCATTTTGTGCCGAGGGGTAATTTTATAAGCCATTGGAGGTAATGAATATGCAGTAATCCATGCATGTAATCATTATAAAGGACAAACTAATAAGGCTCAAAGGTCCTACTGAAGTGTAGAAGTCATTCATTCTAACAACTGACCATAAATCTACACAAGACTGATCCCTCATACTACATATTTGAAGGACTTTATCCCCTTTTATTACTCATTCCTTCCATTATGGCACAATAACTGAACCACTTTACCCCATTAATTGCTATCTTGGCCGAGCCCATACATACCTTGTAAAACACTCGCCCCTGTGAGCAGGTGTGAGATGCTTTTAGCCCGTCTACTTTCCTCATATGCTGTATGATCTGCACCAATTATTTTCTGACAAGTCAGAAATGTTTATTTGGCATCCACAAAAAAATAAAAGAGTCCTGTGAAAAGGAAGACTGAAATATCTCGGCGATGGGGCAGAATCTCAGGAGAACACACAGACAGTTCCTGGAATGTGTCCTGGAATCTATACAGCTTGAAACACAGGACTCAAAGATTCCCTACAGGAATCCTTTAATCTAAATGTCACATAGCTGAATGTAACTTTATGTTCAGACTTATGTTTATTGCTGTAATATTTATTTTCCAATATATATGAAGCTCAACATAAAAAAAACAGCTGAAATGCTTGATCCCAAATAAGTAAATAAAACAATGCAGATTTGTTGCATTAATCATACTGCCCTTGTATAGTTAGCGGACGCATTGGAAGTTATCCAAAAACAATTAAATAAATGAGATGAGAAAATATCCATTACTGTGCAAAAAGGCATTAGATTAGAAATGTCATTGTTATAACAATAGTATAATGAACATGAATAATTATATTTTACTTTATTTATTAGGATACAACCAAAAATAAAAGAACTATGAATGCAGTTAAAATAAATAAACCAACACAAAAACAGGCTATTGTGACAATTATTAACCGTGACCTCTCCTTTAACTTGAGCCTTAGCTGCATGTGGCAGCTTGATCAGGAGGTCAAATTGACTCTTCTACAGTCTGATTTAAAAAACAAAAAAACCTTTTTCTGAAGAAGAACAGGTAAAAAGGCCAAGATATGCTAAAACTCAAAGACTTCAATGAAGCCCAGTGGAAAGTGTGTTATGGTGTGCCAAAATTTGAAAGCTCTGGGTCCATTCATCAATAAGACGTCACCCTCTTGCTTTAGTCTCTCCATTATGCCAAATTTATATTCATACTATTGGTATATAAGCAGTCTAAATTTCCAATGGTTGGTCACTGAAAATCTCTAAAGTGACCTTTCCATTTTCAGTATTCAGCACTTTCTTTGGAGGCTCAAGTTATTTGAAATAAGTTTTATTACCATGCATTGAATTATTAATATGTTGCTATGCCTACTTTGCATATCAGACAACTCCCTATAAGGAACTGATCCGCAAACATCAAATGTAGGCATTCTTTGAAGTTGCTGCATTATACCATGACTTGTGCTCATCAAATGAAAAGATAAGCCTATAAGCGCACACTATGAGTAAATTCATGAGTGATGCCTTAAGATATTTTCTTGCAACGATGTATTGCTAAGTTACATAAGGGATTACATTAAAAGATAGATATAAAGAACAAAACAATATTGAATTGTTAGGAAAGTGTAGATTAGGCTCTGCCTAAAAAAAAACTACTCATTCTCTACTTATTCTCCTGTTCCATCATCATATCAACTATGGCAATACAATAAATTAAAATAAATTAACTAAATAAATAAATAAAAATCAAAAACTTAGCCAGCATCACAATACTCATGGTACAGTCATGCAACATGCCATTTGCTGTTTACCTTTTCTTTTTTCACTGGTTTGTGGAGAAACCTGCAGTCATTGTGAAAAACGCCATTCAGATTGCTCTGGAGCTATTCATCTTGAACTACACAGCCATACACACTCATACACTCATGACCCAGCCTTCAGTTTGCAGCAATCTGATTAGCCTACCTTTAAACCTACTCTTGAGCTATTAAAGCCATCTTCAGACAAATCAATGTGCTTGTCCCTGCTCAGGATGATACCAACAGTCGTTATAACAATCGTATATACACAATCAGAATGTATTGCAGGATTGTTCGACCAAACAGCATTGCCAACAAGGCATTTATACTGACAAAATCTGACTGCTCTAAAGCAGAGCAACTGGTCCTTTACTATAAACAGCATATTGATACTTATACGAAAGTATATACGAAAGCCGCTACATGTTTAATCCAAAATCTGATTTGCTCTGCTCCCTCCAATTCTGCACCACTCACATGCTCTGTCCAGGGGGAAACTTGAAGTTTAAGGAAATGTATATAAGGATATTCATTTAACATTCATTCACTAAGCCCTGACCTCAACCAACACCTTTTTTTGTAAAGACTTTGCAATAATAGAGCATTACTTTGGATGTAAAGAAGTGAATCCCAGCAGACACCTTATAAAATCGCGAAGAATACCTTAAAGTAAGGGCAAACATTAAATGATTCTCAAGGTCTCACCATAACAATTCAAAGCATCAAGAACATTTGTTTGTTCTTTAGCTCAACCAAGTCTGACATTATGTCTCATTTAAAGTGCTGACAACCTGACACACAGCATTAACGCACACCCGAGATAAAACAAACACAGAGAGCAACGGTCCAGAAAATAACTTTTTAATGGTAACATAGGTCCTCTAAGCCTGCTATTTCAATCTGCAATCATTGCACAGCAAATGGCGCAAATGCTGTTCAAAAACAATGGCTGGTTTCTATCTTATTGTTTCACATTTTTTAGTTTGTTTATTTAAATATATAGACATTGCGTCTTGTATGCAATTACTGCCTGACAACAAATAAGAGAAAATTTTTAAAAAAGTGCTTTTTCAGCCAAACAAGCCACATTCTCTCTAAACTAATTCTCCAAACCAGATATGTTATGTTTTATACACAATGCTTTATACAGTATATTCAACTACCGGTACACACTTGTAGGGGGAAAGAGAAGGCATTGAGGTGCCTCGAGGTCCCCTTTATTTTTCTAAAAAGCATTTCATAAGATAAAAAGTGGATCTCTGAAGACAACAAGGGAAGAAAACCCAAGAACTACATACATACATCAAGAACGGCAAGAATCAATGACCATTTCTCTAGATCCACCAACCAACGCTCCAGTATATCAGATTTGGTACTTTACATACCATTAAATCCCAATTCCAAGACCTGCAATTACACTTTAAGGAAGTTCCACTACCACTCACCAGTCTACTGAGGAATTCAAGTGTGCCAAAGTCAGACTCCAGATGACACTTGACAAATCTTGTGATACAGTGGTGGGTATGAATGCACCAACCTTGGTGACAGGCAAAGTTTTATTGTCATGGCTACATATGATATTCTTCCAATGTCCAGCAATCTTCATCAATGAGTAGGTGAAGAACCATGACATGCCCTCTGCTCCAGGCCAGCTTCACTCAAGCACATACTAACCATTTGTAAAGTCAGCATCACCCAGGGTTATCACACCTGATGTCATAACCTTGCAGCCACCTGGGAAAGCAAATGGACCACTCACAGCTCCTTACCACAAACAGCATCCAATCCACTGCAGATCAACTTTGTCTCTATAGGAACAAAGGTGGCCTGGTGAAGACCGACTTATCTGTAGCAATGGTCAGCTCATTGTTCCTTCAGAGACTTCAGCCACTACTTGTGGGCCTGAGAGTTCTCTTTTCTGCTTCTCCCATGAATTTCTTCATGATTGAAATCAGTGGGCGAGGCTTACGAGTACAAACAACTACGCTATGTGGAGCTAGCTCCTGATGAATAACATTGTAGAGGGAAAACTGAAGTCTGGCCCATGGAGCTAGGTACAGAGGGTTCATGGCAGAGTCTTCCACCAGACTGCTTAGAGACCTGGGAATCAACAGCCAATGTCTGTGCCTGAGAGAAGAAGTCAGTGGCTGGGGATAAAAAGACAAGACACCCACTGGGCTGCAGTTCAACCTGTTAATTGAAGGGGGGGGTTACTCTGCGGAGAATTGATCACCCCCATAGGGTGATCCTCAGCCTAGGATGTCTCGTTATAACTTATAACAGCCAAAAAGCATCCAGTGAAGCCTGAGGTACACTACTAATGATTTGTCCATTGGATCACTCAACAAGAGAGGCTGCCCAACTGAAAACTCTGTTAATTACACTGCCACAGGTGAAGTCCATTCTGACAAAACTGACTGTTTGGTCTTTAAAACTTAACTTATAACTGGTTCCTATCATTTATTCCTCCTTATGCATCCCAGGACACTCCAGGACTTGGGGTTTAGACTCTAACACTGAAGCCAGTTAAGTCTCTACCTAGCTGCCACCACTGAACAAAAACTTCTCAACTGCACAGTCCAATTGTTTATTACTCTAAATATTGATAAATGTAACCTTAATAATGACATGAGCTACACGAGAGGAGTTATTGTTGTCCCAGGCCCAATCAGATTATAAGTGTTATGCCTACATGGTTTATCACTTTCTCCCCGACATCGTACTGTCTGCATGAGTGTGTCAATCCCACCCAGCAAAAGCCCCATAAAAGCCTCGTTTACCATGCCTCACATTAGCTACCCTACTAGAAACTGCTTTTAGCCGAATACAAAACAGAGTAAATGTATGCACCACAATGTCCGTTTAGACAGCGACGTTCTGCATAATTGGCAGTGGCCTAATAAGGTCATAATCCGTATTGTTTAAGGTTATTAACCTATTTAACCCATATATACTGCTAACATAAATGTCATTTTGAAATCTCCCCTAACGAAATAACCCCTAGTGTCTGAGAAGAAAATATTACCAGATACATTAGCTGTTGTAGCACAGCACAGTCTGTGGTGCAGAAGGTCTTATGAAACACATGCAGTTGCACAAAGTGTATGAGCACAAGAGGAGATCATGGCACAAGTAAACAAGACATGCAAGAGAATGTAAAATTAACTGTAAAAAGTTGGAAAATCCAAACTATTAGAGGAGGCTCTTACAATGATATAACTAATCAGAGCTAATTAGAGTGTATAATCGAGAATAAAATCACAATTATGATTTCTTCATAGAACTGAACTGAAGGCAAGTGCCACAGATCAACATACACTGTAGATGTAGAACACTTTAATACCAAAGTGGCCTACAGTTAGGCTGAGCATTTGTAAATTAAGGGTCTTGCTCCATAACCCATCCATTGCAGTTAGGCATGCTAGACCAAATCAGCAGTTGAGAAGCATGGACACAAAGTATTGTGGAACGTGTAGTAAGAAGGATTATCCATATACTTTTGGTAGATGGTGTGTAGAATGTGTAGATTAGTCAGAGAAAATGATCACTTAACTTTCAGCAAATTTTAATGTACAGAATGGAACAATAAAAGCAGAAACCTGAAGCTCAGAGTAAAATAAGTAAAGGGTAAAATATTTATTAATTTATTTTCTACTTGTACATTTTTATACAAATCACATTGAAACCTCCCGCAATTGAAAAGGGGGGCACATAGGGGGGAGTAAGGAGGGTTTCCCGACAACCTCCTTTACTGTCACTAGCTTCCTAAACATAAAAAATTGAACAAATGAACACAAGACAGACAGACAGCAAGCAACAGATCCAACCATAGTATTTAAACATGTACAACTAACTACCCACCAACTGTACCTGCTCAGTTCAAAAGTTTCCACTATTTTGTTCTGCCCTTCTCTCAACAGCAAGACGGCCCATACCCAACACAGTCTTTGGGATGTACTAGTTCCACAGTTGACTTTCCTGAGATGATTTATGCAAGGCTGTGGTTAGTTTGCAAAAGACACATACTTGTTCCCATTTAATATAGCACTTTGAGACAGCAAACCCACTATGAAAGTATCCAATTAAAAAAAAAAAAAACGTGTCTCCACACACAAACAAGGAACAAAAACATGCATTCAACTACTAGCATTAACACTGCATGCTAGCATTGTATATCAATACAATTTCTTCCATAAGCAAACACAAACATTAAACTTAAACAGATCACCACAAATGTACTTACATCTCAGCGTAAAACTGTTCATGTTTCCTGGAAAAAGTGAAAAGGCACTCCAAAAATCCAATCCAAGCTAGAGCACATGTATCAAACAGGTGGGTAACCTTGCTTCCTTTTAAAATGTAGGAAAGGTAGCCAGTTTATGCTGGTGCCCTCTGTTGGAGGTTAAAATAATTACTCGGTAGAAACTCTCCATGGTACATGGACCATGTCTGTTACAACACTGTAGCAAGTGCTAAGCATTAAACCTCATTTAAACCTTATTTAATGCACTTCATATTTATATATTACCTAAAATGCACATTTTTGTGATTAGTGATTGACAGGAAAGGGTTACAAACTAAAAAAGTTTGAAATGAGCTCACATTGACATGGCAAATGCAGTTTACATTTGGGCGGAATATATATAAAACATACAGTAAGTCTATCTAGTTCTTGACTTACACATCTACACATATCAGAGGATCTGTAATATATTTAATTTCTTGGAATTTAATTAAACACAGCGCAAAGACAGAACCTTCTTTCTTTTCACTTGCGCCATATTTCCTGCTACATATGACTACCAGTTTTAGAAATCAAGTCTGAAGTTCATAAATCTTAGTATTTAAAGATGCCACTCCACTCATTTTATTATCCTTACTGAATGTGTTTGTCACTGCATAATTCCCATAAACCAGTCTGAGCTGCATTTCATTACACAAGGCGGCAGAGCCCAGGTGTATTTTTAGCCTATTTGCTACCTTCAGTCCTAAGCTGCTTGTTACTTGGAAATTCAAGAGGCAGCCATATGGTTTTCCCCAAGACAACCGACACACTTATTATATGCCAACACTTCCTCTAAAATCCATATTTGGTGGGGCAAAACTTGACTTTTAAAACTGTATCAGCGCTCTTCAGGTTCAGTTCAGTTTTAGTAGTTTAGTAGCAGCCAAGCTTCATGAAGAAACTTCATTGTTTATTCCTGTTTATTATGTTTTCAAGCATATAACGTGCTACACACATGCACCGAAATAAAGTTTTAATCTAAAAAGTGTAAATGGTCAAGATGTTTTATTTTGGAGGCTATACTATGGGCTATTGATACACTAATGCATAGAAATAAGACAACAATCATGAGAAAAGTGACTTTAGCTGTAAAATGATTTTAAATATACAACGAGTGACCACGAGACACTTGTGCTTTAATGATTAAAGACTACCTGTCCCCAAATGACCCCAAAGTGCAGCATAAAATCATTGAAGATGTTCTTTGTGGATCCGCTTTAGTGTGAATACACAGTAGAATGGGTAAATCCAGCAAGTCTGACTTTGAACGTCATCAGTGCTCGAATAGCCAGGACCAATATTACAAAAACTAACATTTTGTGGGGTTTTCTTGTGCAAAGGTGTCAAGAATGTACATACAATTGTCTGATCTAGATAAACATCCATGTGGATAAAACACCATGTCAACTCAAAGAATCAGAGATCTAACTTGGACAAGAAGGTGGTGCACAGCCAAGCAAATGGTAGCCAAATTTTCAGCTGCTGGTACCGGTGAGCTGCATCACTGTTAAAAGTTAAGTAGTGCTTCAAAAGTACAGAAGAATATTACTGGAAGTTTACCCAGATGTTATTTTTCAATGAGACTTTGGTGACACACTTTGTCCCATGTGCAGCCAGTTAAACACCAGCTTTTGTGGTTCATCCATCCATTATATTCCGCTTAACACACACAGGGTCGCGGGCCAGTTGGTTCCCACTTGGCAATTCTGGGTGCAAGGCCAGGAACAACCCTAGACAGGGCACTAATCCACCGTAGGGCACACGCAATCACAGTCACGCACTAAGGGCCACTTTAGAAAGATCAATTAACCTAACACGCATGTCTTTGGACTGTGGGTGAAAATCGAAGTACCCAGAGAAAACCCATGCAGATGCAAGAAGGGCAAGCAGACTCCACACAACAAGGACCCAGGCCCTTCTTGCTGTGAGGCAGCGGTGCTACCCACCGAGTCACTGTGCTGCCCCAGAATTGATCAATGTAAGAATTTTAGAAGTCTCTATATACAGGTGATTAAATTATTCAATTAAAAGCAAAGTAATAAAGAGATTTTACTGAAATCAGTAAACATTGTTTAAAAAAACGATTAATACCTTATCATAAAATTTCCTTGTGCAGGTACGCTCAAGTTTTCTGTCCTTTGGACGGTTTAGTAGCAGTTATCATGGGCGCCACGCAGCTCCAGCATCCCTCGGTTTCATAATGATCTTGAACTTGGAGTTTGCAAGGCCTCCCTTGCAAGGGTTCACTCAATGTTCTCCAGTTTCCTTTCACAAGCTGAACACTTGCATAATGTTAATTGATTATGCTAAACTGGCTTGACCTCAATATGTATGACTACTTTCGATGTAACTTTAGTATTTCTGTAGCCTTGTATTTGTTACTAAATAGCCATTGATGCTAATAGCACAGCTAAATAAACCAAATACACAATCAAGCACATTTTTAATATAACCAGAATGAAATTTGTTTGAAACCTGTTATATAAAGTTACATATGTTATGCTAAATTCCATGTTTATTTTAATGTCACTTCCCGTGTTTAGACCATTTAAGCATCTTTAATCCATGTTACTTTCATATCCCAATCGACTCACATGCACCTCGGTCCATGTTTGATGCACACCAAGATTTGGTGCTAATGGAACCACTAATGGAACAATTACACCAGGGTTTGTTTTAATAAAAACAAACATGTCAAGTTTGAACACAGCTCTACCAATGATTGAAAAGAAATCACTGAGTGGTTTTTAATGATTTTATTTACTTTTGACAAGAAGGATGAGCAGATATTTGAGTGCTTATAGTCCCTAAATTCTCAGTTGCGTGGTTTGTATCATGAAAACCATCAACTGTAAAACTATTTTTGATTTAAGATACCAAAACAATAGAATAGAAGATAATGGGTCTTAAAGGGTTAAAATAAGATAAGTAGAGTAGGAGCAAACCTGGCCTGGAATAAAAAATTCAAGTCAAAGAAAAAAAACATTAATTTATCATTAGGGCAGTCCGTTTTCTCTGGGAGGAGAACCTAATGGATCACTTGTTCAAAATCTTTACTTAACATAAGTGAGTGCAGCACCATCAAGAAGTTGGCAAGATTCACTAATAATTACTGGACAGAGATTGGCTCATAATTCATGTCCACACCAGGGGAATTATTTGAAATTATTTAACGACCGTTTCACAAAGAGTATTATGCAAATCAGGTAATCCTGCAATTAACCCAAATATGATTAGTAATTAAAGCTGCCACCACACAAGCTGTACTGGCTGACAAGATAATAGGTTTTCTCCAAAGGAGATGGTGGTTTTTAAGTAGTAAGTTGAAATTTGAATTTTTTGATTAATTGGTCAAAGTAAGGTAATTTCAACACACTGATGTTCTTTGAGTCAACCTCAAGTTCAAAGGATAAATCACTAACACTCATTATATGGTCATTTATTAGTTACCTGGCATGGTCAAGATGACCTGCTGTAATTCAACAACAAATTGATAAAGAAAGTGAAGATAAATGACTTGGTTGTTAGTGCTAGAAAAAATATGGCGTTCTGTTTGGTTATGATACAAATATAAAAATAAAAGCCAGCCCGGTGAACTCAGGTGTTTAAGGCTTTCAGGTCTTTGCTTTTAATGCCTGTTTACCTCAACCCTAGTGAGTTCACTTTGTTTTCTCCAGTGTATTCCACTGCTCTTTGTGTGAATCTAGGAGGTTAACCACACACATCCGTCTGCATTCTGGGACATTTAACTTTTGTTGCTCAATTGACATTGCGTGTCGAATGTGGTAGATTCAGCGGTCCGCTGAGTCCCCATGATCTTACCACACATGGAGCCTTACTCTTCCCATTATTTGGTACCATAAGCAGCACCATCGGATCAGTGCACCTGTGTGTAGGATTAGCCACGGATTTCTTCATTCTCTGTGTGCCTCTGCTACTCGTCTCTCTACCGGTCTCTCCTTAATCAGCCCTGCAAAAAGCCTTTTCTCGATCACCGGTAAAACAAAACTTGATCATGCAAAACCATTTTTACATTCTTTTGACAACTGAAACCTAGCAGCAGCTG